>JABUIW010000209.1:1192267-1218868 GCA_013363375.1 Menidia beryllina
TAAATAGTACCACTTTAAGGTGTTTTATTAAAACTCACTATGAAATTAGTTAAATATATCTATCTATCTATCTATCTATCTATCTATCTATCTATCTATCTATCTATCTATCTATCTATCTATCTATCTATCTATCTATCTATCTATCTATCTATCTATCTATCTATCTATACTAAGAGTATCTAAACAACATTAATGGAAAAGATCAATCAAATAGACAACAGGAAGACTTTGTATGTTATTAAATCTTAGTGAACTCCACTCACTGACTACTAAGACAACTTCGTTTTCTACAACCCTAGCAGATCTCTCAGGTCATGAGGTAGCGTTCTTTAAGCTGTTCCTGGAATTAGATTTGTCTATTGTGGGTTTACCTCAGTTAAAGTGGTCTAATTCCCTGGAACTAGACTCCTGCTGACCTGAGGATCTTGTGATCTTGTGTAAGTGTATATCATGAATGAACGGGCCACATGTTGCTTGGTTGATCATGCTCAATCAACATTGAGCACACTAGGTTTACAGGGTTCTAAGGAACATTTGATAAAGAAGTTTAATTAGATTAGTCTTGTTTTCTATAAAAAATCTTAATTTGCAAACCTTCAAATATTTTTTCTTTCTAGGATATTGGACATATGGGATATGGGACATATCCCATATGGACATATGGGATTGAAATGGCAACAAGAAATGGCAGACTCACAGGAAGTGTGGCTGAAGTAGTTTTTTCTGGGATCACCCTAAATTAGCTGAATAAGCATGGAAGCCAATATATTTAGTAAGGCCTAGTCTTTTTATGTTAGTTGGTTAATCTATAACTCCCTTACATGAGAAGTTTTGGTTTAGGGTAAGAGTGCTGGAGATTAACACCAGATGATTTTGATCTTAATCATTTTGGGTTGTAATTTTGAGAGAAAAGTTTAGAATGACTATGTGTTTTGTCACAGTCCCACAAACTTGACTTTAACATCTGCTCTGCCGCAGATATCTTAATCCCAAATGTGCAAACGTGCATTTCAGTGCTGACAACTGCGTTCACACTCCCTGTGACTTGTGATTTCTCAAATATTTCATTCTTTTTTTTTTTGATAAGATATAAAATAAAAATTCCTGTCCTATGACAAGATTTAGGTTGACTGGCTGCAGGCATGGTTGACTCGGGCTGCTTTATGCCATACACAATACTTAAAACTGCACAGGACATGTGGTATGAATTCTGTAAAGGACAGTAAATCAAAGATGAATCCTCATATGTGTTGCACACACAAATGAATAGAGCAAGGCTACACGTAAATCCATTACCATAAAATATGTTGCTGTCAACAAAACTCTTTAAAATTATGCAAAGCAACAGAAAAAGATATTTGAGTAAAATCCAGTTTTACTGTTCTTTAATTAGATTTTTTTAAGTCCATAAGTCTGCAATGAAATTCAATGTTGACAATCAGTATTTACTCCTCAATACTCCATACTATGTTCCATAACTCCTTTATTTGTAACTTAAATTAGAATTGGGACATAAAAATCACCTTGGTACGTGGGAAAGTATCCGACCACAGTTACACGCAGAGGCTGCTCTACTCTGTACACCACAAGATCATTTAGCTGGAGTAATTTTCTGGTTGCAATAAACGTGACTGAGGATTAAAAAATAAGAAATCGTAATTAAAATTTTATACGGATAATGTGACAAGATTGGTTCAGGACAACCTGGAAACAAGCCACTTTTACTGTTAGTACAATCTAAAACCACAATAACTTCTTGTAATTTATGATAATTAAATGCTTAGTCAGGAAAACATACTGTTCCATAAACAGAGAAATATGATAACACTTTCATTACAGTGTCAAAAAGAGAAAGAAAGGAAAAAGTTGGTTGGTTAATAGCCAGGGTAGGATATCGCACTATACACACACACACACACACACACACACACACACACACACACACGCACACGCACACGCACACGCACACGCACACACACACGCACACACACACACACACACACACACACACACACACACACACACACAAACACACACACACACACTTTCAGGACTTTATCTCTATCGTACTTTTGCTTTTAACTGTGTTTTTCCACGTTCCTTCAACACCCTGATGGTATGTTTTATGGCATGTCTATTCAAGATGACACACTGTGTACGCGATGTTCTCATCTGATTCAATTTACAAGGAACATGTGAGTGTCACTCAGAGGACAAACAGAGAAGTACAGGAAGATAGTGATAGGAAGTTGTGGGCACACATGCTGTTATTACAATCAGAAATGGATAAAAAGGCAACAGAAGCTTTGATTTGACTCCTGCACAATCAGTATGATCAGCATGTCAAGACACACTGTTCTGCACTTCTTTGAAACAAGCCACAAAGACGAGAACTAAAGAAACATGATTCAACGAATAGATCTGTGGAGGAAAATTCAGCACTTTGCTGAAAATTACGCATCTTTTTCATAGAGAGCGGGGGTTTTAATTTGGTTTAAAAACCTTTGCGAAAATGCCCCATTCACATCACAACACAGATCATGAGATATAATAATACATTCCAATAAAGCTGCCTTTGAATATGAAAATCATGTCAGCGCCTGTTTCTAATTAGCTGTTTTCTCTTCTCATTTGTCGAACGGTACGTGCTGAAGGTCTTGCGTAGTTTATATGAAAGGCATGATTCTGTCAAACAGTGTTCGTGTGTCCGAAAGCCACAACACGTTGCAAGTCCTCCCGCTGAGAAGCTGTGAGTTAAGGAGATATTGTCTAAAGAGTAGGAAGAGAACAGTAGTGTCTTTCTCAGAGTTCACCATGACACAAAATGCATTTGACAAAATTCCCTGCTTATTTTCCTCATATCGTTTTTCTTTTTTTTAAACAAAGTCTCAGTTTGCTTTGGGCCCTGATCCCTCCCCCTACAGTTCTAACCCTTACATTTACATTCCAAAGTCGTCACATAACGATACAGCCTGGTTGCATAGGTTAGTATCCATAAAGTGTCTTTTTTTAACATGCCCTACTCCCCAAAGCTTGTTATGTATGATTGTTGGGAAGAGTTATCACAGTGATGTGGAGAATGTTGGAAAAAGTTTATGCTCAGTCATGCATATTAGCATCTCACGATGATGGGCTTCTGATCACACAATTTCACAGTTTCCCATCACACAGGTTTTGTGACACTTTAATGTTTCACAAAACATACAGTTTAACGGTGAAGGGAGGAAAAACAAAAGCAGAACAAAATAAAAAGAGGAGATGAAATAACACCTGCATCCGATTTGGCTTCTGAAAGGAGTAAAATGCCAAAGAATCGGGAGATAAAATAAGAGATCAGATTTCTTTCGAACGCTGTGACAGAGAAAAAATAATGCTTTCTCCAGACGTTTACAATCAGTGCAGCATATGCATAATTTGTCTGGAGAATAAGAAATACCTAAGCGCAGAGCACACAAAAAGTGATAATAAAGAAACATCCATTGTACTGATAACAAACATGTGATAGGTTGGGAATGAAATCAAGTCTTGCTGAAATCAACGATGAGCTTTATGAGTTCTGACAAGTTCAGTCACATTAAAAATTCTGCAACTGGACCACCAAAGTGATTTTTCATTTAAGTTTGTGCAGGAGAATTTTTGAGAGGTCAGAAATCCCAGCTACATAAGAAACAAAATAAATATTCGAAATGAGCCGGTGCCTCATTTGTGTATTATGCAAAGACCCGCTACAATGTATTAGTCTGGAACAAAACAAGTGTGTAATTTTGCTTTTTTTTTGTTGTTGTTGTTCTTATATGACCTTCAGGTTTTGTTCGGCCTGTTACATCATACCTGCTGTGGCTGGAATGGGACAACCAGGGGGAAGAACGCAGTGTTCTGCCATCAGCATCCATTATGGACCTCAGAGAGGCTTGGTTGCTAAGGCCTGTAAGCCACAGGTCACTAAGTGTTCATTTGAGAGTGATTCAGCCTTCGATGGAAAATCAAAGTGCTCGCTGTTGTGCCAGCTGTCTGTCAAGCGGCCTTCAGTCACCAGATTAGGGGACCACCAAAAAAACACACGCAGAGTGACACACTGATGGGTCGTAGATGGCACTCATGCGAACACCAGAGTCACTGATTCTGTTTAACTTGGGATTAATGAAAATGTATTAACCTGTTGAGACATGTGGATTGCAGACACAGAACCTCAGATCTTATCGCATCCAAGAACTGTAAGGGCTTCTCTCTGAAAAGTTTTTCACATTTGCAGATAGGTATAACGTGCAGTACTAATCATCTCTCCATCTTTGGTCAAATACATCATTTTCTAATCTAGTTTGACAAGGAAATGAGAAATGATTTATTTTCTCACATATAATATATAACAGATGGTTTACTTTGCCTGTTGCTTTTAGGAATGTTCATGCCACTTGATGCGTACTTGTAAGCAACACAGTTTAAACAATTGTTTTTTACCCATATCTTCCCTGATTTTGTACTATGAACACGATTTTAAAGCCCAGAACACATTTGCCATATTAGTGAACTATATACAGCATAACACAGCATAATACAGCATAAATTAGCTCTTTTAAATGTGTTTTTTTATTTTTTTAAAATAAAACTCTTTAATTGATTGATTTCTTAAGTAGACTATAACATACCCTGTTTAAAGATTTAAACACTGACTTGTTTGACTACAGGTCAGACCACAAATGAAATTTCATAAATGCACTGTGGATTGATGTGGATTAAAGAAATGCTGCATTTTGACATGTAAATCTAACTAGACACAGGAGATAATTAGGATTCTTGCTGAATGTTTATTACTTATATTGTTGTGCTGCTTTTATACCACATATACAAATGGTGTCTATCTTTCTAAACATAGAGATAAACAGGTTAAGACATTCAGTGGTGGAATGTGCACTCAACAGCTTTTAATGTTTTTTATTTTTTCCCTTCAAAACTGCATCTATGAAATGGTTAGGAAAAAGTAGTTTGCGAATCCAAGAGGAAAGTAATGGACAGGAGGGGCAGATCATGCAATACGATTTATGTTACGGTACAGTATATTTCCGGAAATGCAAATGCATATTTCTGGAAACTTCTGGTAATGCAGATGCCAAATCTGAAGAAGCAAAACAGTAAAGATGAACAAAAAATATAGAAAAAAACAAGAATGTAGAAACCAGGGGGCAAACAACCAGGGATGAGAACAATGTTGATGAGGGCCGAGAAAAACTACTGAGTCCACAAAGTTTGTATGTTTGAAAAGGTTGGTTAGTTACAGGTCAGTGACATAATGAGTAAGTGAATGAGGAGGTAACTAAGTGCACGACTGAGTAACTCAATGAGTGACTGACAGAGCAACTGAGTAACTAAGTGAATGAGTGAATACTGAATAAATGACTGGCGGAGTGAATGACTGAGTCATGAGTAACTCAGTGAGTGAGTGACGGGCTGTGTGAGTTAGTAATAGAATGAATGAGTGAGAGACTGAGAGAGTGAACTGAATAAGATACTGTGACTGTGTCACTGAGTGAGGGAGGGAATAACTGAAAGAATGACTGGATGAGCGAATGAATGAGTGAGTCAGTAACTGAATGGGTGAGTGACTGAGTGCCTAACTGATTAATTGTATGAATCTGTGAGTGTGTTACTGACTGGTCAAGAGAACAAGTGAGTCACTGAGTGCATGGCAGTGTGAGTGAGTAACTGAATGAATAAGTGTCTAAGTGACAAATAAACACATTTATAAAAAAAAAGGGATCTCCAAAATGTGGAATGACTTGAATCAATCCTGAACATAAAACTGTGACGACTATTTAATAATTTATTAATCATTAATCTATTTATTCAATGCATAATATCGTCAAAAGAGATTGAGAATCTGGAGACATCTCTGTGTTCCAGCCACATAGCTGACAATCAATACAGAATGCCTGTGGTCTTTGGACCAGAGGCAGCACTAAATTAAAAACAGACATGAATCCCTGAATTGGTTCTGGAGTATCTTAAAAAGAATATTGTTTGTGGCTGCACTTCACAGTGCCATTGCATGGCAATATAGACACGGAGCTAGCAGTCAGGACTGTTCTTTCTGCACTTTAGAACTTTCCCCCTCTAAAAACATTGTGTTCTGACCTTGTGGTGAACTTGCATAAAGCAAGATGGACAAGTATTTTTCACTTCTAACTGGAAAATTATGGGCTTGTGTCAAGATGCTTTTTATTTAGCCACACAAATAGAACTCTACATGGCAAAGCTCTATCTAGTTTTAAAGATCTCACACTGTAGACAATGGATGCTATACTATGATTTTAATTGCAGCAGTTTCTTGTTTTTTATGAAAAGTTTTATAATTTAGAAGATATGTAACTGTGGCCAAACACTTTAAAAAAAAAGAAGTGAACAAAATCCAGAGACAGGGGTGTCTTTTTTAACACGTTCATGGACAGCTGTGCACCTGTAACTGACATCTGGCGCCATCACTGTTAACCGTCAAGTGTTCTGCTCTTGGTACCTTGTATTGACAACACAGTGATGATGTCATCAAAGCAAACAAACATACAACCGCTCTCCCCTTTGGTTTTTCTGAACTGGCAGCGGCACTGTAAATCTACGGAACCAAGGTGTGTAGGCTAACATGCAGTCATGATTACTTTTTCAGTTAGTAATGGCAATGTAAATCTATCCTTGTCAGGACAGGAGAAAAGGGCCCTCCAGTTTTCTCTGCGACAAGAACTGGATCCGCATGTTTTCCACATCTTGACTCCAGTCAGAATTTCTTTGTGGAGGTCTGGTAGAAGTTTATTTTTCCTTATATACCAAGTACGACTTGTGTCCTCATTCCTGCACATCAATAAGTGGCAGGCAACACAGAATCATGCAGCCAGCTCAAATGCCAGCATAAGTTATGAAATGTGGTTTGACCTAATGCTATGGTTTCCATGCTGTCCCTCATCCAAACAGAAGAATGTGATCTCTCAACCCACCCGTATCTCCTGTGGATTTTGACTGTAAACTGTGCATGGACTGTTTTGCCTCTATGAAGATAATCTCATCCCACAGGTCTTACTTGCTGAGGCAAAATATCTTCTCTGAGTATCATTGTGGGAATAATTCTGCATTTCCAAAGAATGTTTTGCCTTCAAATCTATCTAAAACATCTCTAAGTAATCAAAGCAATCAGGTGCAGCTCGAAAAACGGGCCTCCACACATTATCATTAATATTTGGGTTCTGGGAAATTGAAAATTTCCGTTCTCTTTTATAACTGAATGCCAGATGAAGTGGTGAACAGTTTGGATTACAGCCAGGTACCAGTGTCCGACGCAGACAGGTGATGCTATTGTGTTTCTCCTTCCACGTCTTTTGTCAGCCTCAGCACACCTTTATGCAAAACTATCCGGGGAGGATTCTAAGTTGTCATGGAGGTCTGTCACCTGCAGGTGTCAAATGCAGAGAAGAGACAGCAGGCCCTGAATAACCCTCTTGATAAGTTTCACGTATGGCACTGCCCTCTCTCACACCTCCCAGTTGCTCCTGTGTAAAAGAGTTGTTTACCTCTAGGTCAAGTTACACTTGTGGCTGTGCTCTTATGAGTCTTTTGAAACCAAAGAGATGACCTGGAATTCTATCCTTTGACCCCCTGCACTCACTTGATTGCTCTCATTCTTTTTTTTTATGTTCCAAGAAGCAGAAGCAGAAATCTACACATCTACAATAATCGGTGGCATCAACATTTTCTGGAAAGGTCTTTCACAGATCCCTCAATTCAGTGGAAAAACACAGCGAGCACATCCCATACACTATCATATTTCAGGTCGCACTCCTCAAACTGGATTTACTACTTTGGTGCATCGGCCAACCTTGAATGGTGGGAATGTGAGCCAGAGTTGACACAAGCAAAACAGAGAACATATCATTCAGAAACGCGGTGGCCTCTGAGCAAAGGGTAATTACAGCTTGTTTACAGCATTATAAACTATCTGCCAAGTGAGTAGATAACAGAGTTTAAGAGGGATGGAATATTTTTAAAATTCTCATTACCATAGTACAGCATTAAGTACACCTTCCATCCATATGAACTTTCTTAATGTATCGCACATTGAGTTACATTTCTAACTAAATGCTGATTATTAAAAAGTGGTTCCAAAACTAGAAGGTTGGACCTTGGCCTGCTTGTTGCGCCAGTTACATTTTTTTGGTTAAGTTGGGCTTCTCTGCAGCATTTGGTTGCCCAGATCCAATTCCATAAAGTGATATTTCTTTGGCTCTTGTGGAGTCAATTTGGATTTTATGTAGTGATACAAATCATGTGGACATGATATTAATTGAAGCTTTTTGCAGTGAACACATCCCATACCGGCTAAATGACCACACTGACTGAATGTTTACTTATTCAGCTGAGTGAATGAAATAAAGATAACATTGAACTCAAGAAATTCTAATGTGTTTGTTGTTAAAATGCATTTGAAAATCACAAACAAGAACACTTCAGTGTTTATATGATGTTCTTATTGAAGACCGAGACCACCACTCATGTATTTGTAAAAAGTTAGTTAAATACTGCAGGTAGGTACCATTAAGAAAATAGTCAGTGGAAAAAACTTTGCTGTGATCCCCTGTGTCTAACAGTTGAAAAATCTGCATACCAAAGGCAACAGAGCTCGTTCCCACGTTCTGTCATATTTCAGTCCTCACACATACTAGAACCATTAGCCATTTCTGTTATTCTATCCTCAGCTCAGCCTATAGATGAGCACCACAAGCGTAAAGGGACATCTGTTTGGACACATCAAAATTAAACAATACATTTCTATACTAGGGAATGAAACAACCTTGATTTGTTGTCATTTTGGCATGTGCATCCACGCACCCTAATTTCCATTTCTCTCAGTGACTAGCTTCTTTGCAGATGAGGAGCCCTACTAGTTTATTTTCTCCTATATCCAAAAGCGTTAAATTACTATTTTAAGAATTATTAATCTTATTCTTGATATACTGCCGATAAGAAAAGCAGAAAAGAAGACACACAAACATAATGATGCTAACAATCACTTTTACTTTTATCTTATTGTTGACAATATTAACCAGAATTATTTAATGTTTTCTCTGAGGGATTTGATTTGATAATATATACCTAATAAACACCTAGCATAGTTAATCTCCTGACCTATACCTCCAACAGAAGACATATAATTCTACTTAAAACTGTTGAATAAGGCTAAATGTAAAAAAAGGTAAAACCAATCAGAAGTCATTATCATCAATTTAACATTGATGTGCACTCGTCCTAAACAATGGCGCATTCCTGCCATATCTGATCAGATATTAGATATTTATTTTCAACTGTCTGCTGTGTTAATGGTATCCAGTGTTTTTAAGGAAAACCTGGCCTGTACCCATCCCAAAAATGTGTTTGTTTGATTAATATGTGACCCTGACAGACGTTGGGAGTGAGTTTGAGTCCATGGTGTTCTTTGTCTCAATTTCCTCTGTATGGTTCTGAAATAGACTCAATCCCTTAGATTCCAAAAAACTGACCAAACTGACCGTTTGACATCCTTCCATCTTTTTCTGCACATATGGAGTCAGGATTCAGGGGCAGCAGCTGAAGCAGAGTAGTCCAGACTTCCCTCACCCTGGCCACATCTACCAGAGCCTCTGGGGGGGATCCTGAGGTGTTTCCATCCCACCCGAGAGACATAGTCCCTCCAGCACTTCCTGGGCCTTCTCCTGGGTCTCCTCCCAGAGGGATGTGCCTGGAACACCTCACCAGCGAGGCATCCAGGAGGCATCATGACCAGATGCTCAAACCACTTATGAACCCTGTCACTGATGACCGAGCTTTTCACCCCATGTCTATGGGAGTGCCTGGCCGCCCCACGGAGAAAACTTGTTTTGGCCAGTGGTATCGGCTATCTCGTTCTATCGGTCACTGACCACAGCTCATGACCATAGGTGAGGGTAGGAAGGTGGATCAACCAGGATCAATCAGCTCCATCTTCACCACAAGAGACTGATACAGAGTCGGTCAGTGCAGACGCTGCACCAATCTTTTGCTCTGGATCTTTCACTCCATCCTTTCCCCGCTTGCAAACAATCTAAAGAGTGGTCACAAAACCCTAAATAATCCCATAGTTTTGGGTCTACTGCGGAGGGACCTTCCATGGTACACTTCTCTTTTCTCTGCTCTAATCTCAATGTACATACCATTTTTAACAAGCTGTGCGTCTCTTACTCAGCAAGTATTCCAGGTAAGCTGTTATGGGCCTTCTTGTCCCCTCTGTTCTTCTATATTCTATATACTCAACCCCACATAACCCAACTTTTAGTCTAACTCTCTTAGAGGTTCCTTACTTTCAAAACAGACCCCCCTCCTTCTCCCCCCATCCCACCCCTAAAAAAACAAAACAAACTATTGCATTTTAGTCCATGAATTAGTTACAAAAAGTTACTTTTGAATTTTGATCCGTTAGTCAGCAGTACATCAAGAATCATCATTCATCGGGCCGCAGCTGTAGCCTAATGGTTACAGCGGGCGGACCATATGCGTTCATCACTACCTGCATTTACAACACTGGCAAGAAATGTGCTCCACTCTGATTAAGCACTACGATAACGAGTTAAATTCTTAAATGCTACTAATGAATAAAAATGTGGAATCAAGATAGCCTTGACCAGAGACAACATGGGTGTGGAAGGACCCAGGAAGGGTGAATTGCATGTTGGTCAGACCAATTGGAATATATGGATTCTCTGTGGCTTGGATCAATGACAAAAAAGATATTTCAGACTATCTTCAAAAATAAGTCCAAGGGCCAGTCTCTTTGACTGTCAGGTTTTTATTGGTGTCCGTGGCAAATCCATTTTGCGATGGTGCCATTGATGCCAAAAAGAATTTCTAGATTTTAAGCATGTGCTGCATTCAGAATGACATGTTTTATAGAGATGGTACTTTTTTTATGAAGTCAGTGCAGAACCACTTCCTGTAAACCGCATCCTGTTCTCACTAACAGTTCAAAACACAGCATGGTGTCTCTTGTCTGGTAAACCAAAAGGCCATGTGACATTCCATTACTCGTTTAACACCAATGGAAGCTCATGGCTGCCCGAATCAAATTCGTGTTCTGATGTTTGGCCACAGAGTGATCGTGGGGATTTAAATTCATCATCGTGTTCCTTCTCAACCACTCTGTTCCCCTTAGGAATGCCAAATGGTATTCTTAATCATATGCAAACGGCAGTGTCTATTCAGAGTTTTTCTATTTGGGGTTCGACACTAATAAAACGAGCTACCAAATGCTGTTTCAGCAGGGACATCCGTTTATGTCCTCAAGAATCTCTCAAAGACTCCTCAAGTAACACCTCTCTTTCAGTACCCTCTATAGCCTAACACAGTTACTATGCTCTCACTTTCGCCTCTGAACTTGTTCTTCTTTTATTATAAAACTTAGAGAGAGTCATATTGACTTCACACCCAATGACTATACAAGGGATTCGTCTCACTTAAATGTTTGTAATGTTCCCATTACAAAGACCTAGCTGTGGAAGAAGATGATACAGATACTTGACTTCTAAACAGACTTTCTTGACCTGTCCTCGAGAGAAAATTAATAACTTGGAATGCAATGGAATGCAAGAGTCATGACCCTCTACTGTTACAACCCTTTAGAAACATTGAAGGCTCAGCGTTTCATTCACTAGTGTCATCGTCTATGAGATATCTCTTAATGGTTGTGAGAGAGAACAGTAATGTTACGATGTGGTGAAAGCTTTATCAGCATATACATTGCATGTCTGAAATTCAACAATCTGAATGAGGGCATGTGAAATATAAGAAAACGGTTTTCATTTGGAACCTTTATTCATAAAAGAAAACACTGGCATAAACTCACCTAAACGCCACAATTAATCTCAAGTTTTGGTTAAGATAGCAAGGAAACTATGTCTGTTGGGCAAGATTTAGTTACCTGGTAGCAAACTGAAACTGGAAAAACAATAGCATTTGGTTCACTACAAAAGATTCCAAGTACTAAAACATCAAAAGCGTCAGTTCAGTGATGATTAAACGCGTAACATCTGCTCCGAAAGCAACACTCCCCCCTTATTTCACCGAACACCAAACATTCCTGAAACAAAGTGCACATATATTTTCACTGACAGACACAAGCAGCTCCATGTGAATCTACTGCTTGGCCCTTTGGAGAAATGCAGATCATATTTTCCTAGCAGCAGTTTAAACACATAAAATTTCTGCAATTAAGAAGAGTTACACATTAATCCAAATGTCCAATACCTACCCTGTGAGATACATCATTCTCATGGGTGTCCTTTTGTTTTCTGAGGGCAGATGTTCCCCTATTATGAAGTGCTATAAATCAAAAGTCATAAGACTCATTCCACTATGTGCTTTACCAGCAGGAGATTGCAAACTCCTCAGCACACTCTTTGGAGCTGGCACTTTTGGGTGGGAAAGGGAAGCATGGAAACTGTAAACGCAAAACATCAAAACCTTTGGACCTTTGAGAAAACAGCTAATTTCATCCTCTTCACCCAGTCTCGACTCATTATGTAGGGTCTACTAAGAGACAGCAACGATGAAGCACTCGGACGTCATTTGCACACTGCTGACTGGATCTCCTAGAGACACTTAAAGAGTACTTGCATATCGGCGCAATGCAGAGATGCTTCAGTTCATGTTTCTGCAAGGTTTAGGGCGTATTCAGGACATTCTTATGCTTTTCATCCCTTTACTTGTAGGCAGCAGGAGCCTGACAGCAAATTCTATTAATAAAAAAACAAGAACAAGAGCGAAGGCAAGCGTTATGCTAAAGGAAACAACACATTTCCAAATGAGAATTAACAAAGGAAACAATTATAAAGGTTAACTCAATCAATAATCTTTTTTATTATCATTACTAAAGCCATACATTCTAATTTATGGTCATTACACTTTAAGATATAAAAAATAAAATAATAATAATAATAATGATTTCACTCTTGGCCTGCTGTGTTAGTGTCTACTAATTTTTTTGTCCATGTTTTTTGGACATAGAATTATTCAGCAATCTATAACGCAATCAATTTTCCAACTGCAATGCTTTCAGCGGTTTCCCCATATTCTTGGAGGGAATGAGATAAGAAGGCTATTTCTCCTTTTCATTTACTTCACCGCAGCTTAATCTGTCAATTAGTTTAGTTGCTTAGAGATAAAGCAACTGAGTAAACTGGTCCCATTCATCACAAAGTTTTTCTGAAACACATCAGCTCAGTGTGATATATTCGATATAAATGATGCCAACTCCAGTTTAAATTATCTCATTTAAACTCTTCTCTCAGGCAAGCAGCACCCTCTTTCTTTGTATATCTTTTTTTTTTATTATTTCTGTGCGAGATGAACAGTTATGAAAGCAAACGTCCAATTTGTTCAAAATTCAGCATGCAACAGGTATAGATCTGCTTTAGCTTTTCTGGGTGACTTTATCTGGTGCTGGATCCATTCTTTTCTGCCATCCAAGGTAATGTTATCTAATTGGCTCTCCAGCATAACATGGGTTAAATCTCTTGTGTCCTTTGAGATCATGAGTTAGTATATCGAATTAGCTGCTTTGACTTTTAGTCATATGAAAGAAACCACAGTGTCTGCACATGGCATCCAGACTACAACTAACAATATCATCTCTTTGTTTTCTTTGAACCTAATCTCTAGCAGTAAGTCCAAACAGCAACTTCTTGGAGTTTCTCGAATACTATTAATGCGTTGGGATTTTGTGTAGCCACCTAAATTGTCATGAATGGTGGGAAACATCAGATAAACCATGACCTGATGTCAAAATCACTGTCACTTAGGCTGAATACTGATTCAGCCCAAGTCTTGAAGTGACAGTCACTGGATTGACACATCGAAATCATCACAAAATTTTCAGCTGACTGGTTTTTGATGCTTTGTGTTTGATGGAATGAACCCATTGAGCACAAATTAGTGTGTGACTCAAAGGAGGCCATCTCACTACAATTACACAAAAATGTGTTCATGAACACAGTTTTAGGGCTCAGGAAATGAGCACACCATCTCAACAATATGCATGTAATACAATCTGTCCCTCTTTTGAAAATGTTCAACTTTTATCAAGTCAGAGAGGAGGTAAATAAACTTCACAAGATAGCAGCTGCTTTTGTTCTTGTGGAACATATTTAGTTTTGAAAGGGAGCTACATACAATGGACGAGCACAAAGTAGGAAAGTAGGGCCTCCCTGTATCATGGGCAAGTCCTGCTTTCATCTGTTAACTGAATGTCAATTACATGGTCTCATATCATGAGATACGATCTGTGGTCAAATTTTCAATGCACTTGGTTTGATTAAATGTCTTTGGCTTGCTTCTTGGAGAGAGAACAAGGACGATAAACAACATAAATCCCACATTATTTAATAAAAATCAGCGTGAAGGGTTGTGCTTTTTGTTTAAAAAAAAGTCAACTCAAGTTATCGGCTGTATTTTTTAGATCCTTCAAACTATGTCAATCTCCTGATTAAAATATTACGGTAAAGCGTCCTTATCTTTAATCTCATTTTTACCTCACTTTTACTTTTAATTAGCTTTTCATTTTCACTGTTTCAGAAGCACTGAGTGAAAAATCATTAAATCCAACAATCCACTTTATCTGAAAACTTGCAAATTTCAAAGACATTAGCACAATTAGCAGCTTTGTGTGAGTTATGTTATGCTTTCATACCACTTTCAGGAAGGAAAAGAACAAACCAAACAGCGTCATTTAATTTAGCTTCATATAATTCAGAACAGGAGCAAATTAAAGCATTTGAATGTGATGATTTTTTTTCTAACCAGAAATAATAGCATCTGTTGCACGGAAAAATAGATTTATCTTAAAACTGATTGTCTTTCTCGATACAGTAAAATATCTACTCAAACTGAACACGATGTTAAGATTGTATGCATTTCATGTATATCTGATTGGTTGGGTTACTCTTGGTATTTCCTGTTCCCATAGTATCAAAGGAGTGGATGAGGACAGTAGCAGTTTTTGAGGAAACAGAAAAACGGAATGTTGTCACTCCTTAAAAAGGTTGGAAAAAACTTTTATCTTTGGAAATACTGTATATTGTAAATACAACATCAATGAAAAATGAATTCTTTAATGGGACACTATCTCACAACATCTGTCGGAGCTGCTGTCAGAGTGTCAACAGACAACAGCCTTCGTTCATTCTCTTCAACCAAATTTTCTGCTCGAACGTGGCGGTAATTTTCCAGAGCTGAGCCACCTGAGAGCGGCCCAGTATCACAAACATCATCTTCCCTTACTCAATATCTCACGCGCGCAGACGTAACCGTACGCTCACAGCTACACAAATACATAAAGAGGCACACGAAGACACACACATGCTCACACCACTGCTTGCTTCAGTTCTGCCCTTCCCCCCGCCATTCTCCTCCCCGAGGCTTTGCTGTAAAACAACAGGGGAATCCTCCATGGTGACAACACGCACCCTGGTAATTTTCCACAGATAACAAGGAGCGAGAAGCTGCGTGTTGCAGTATGTGTTTATATTGACTTTGCTCATTTATTGCCTCAGATTCCATACAGTCAAGGAAGTGTACAGTTAATGCTCCCTTTAAGAGGCTGATTGTTGTTTTTCTGAGTCCAAGCTGGCTACTCGTCAGTCTTTAAGTTTTCTGCTCACTGTCTCATGACAGTCATGTTCATTTTCACAGTGCATGAGCAAAATACGTTGCGAAAGGTTTTACTGACTAAGATCAAGCAAAACAACACACAACAGATAAGATTCCAAAGCTAACTCAAGCGTTCCTGACGCACTTCATTGAAGAAAAAAGTCAAACAAACAAACAAACAAACATAAGGTGTCGCTTTTGGAAGAGCTTCATGTTTCTTTAGCTGATTCTTTCAGTCTGTCATCCCACCCATTATATCACTTTATGTGCAGAGGGTGATTGGTTGTTCTTTACGTTTAACCACTTAATGAGAAAGTAATTTATTTGGTTTATAACAAAGCCTTCATTCATGGAAACCCCATTTATCAGATGCTATGTACAGAGGGTGAAAGGTCAAACTTGGCAATGTTCAATCCATTTAACCACTTAAATTAGGAAGCATTTTTTATTTTTGTAAAACAAAGCCACCATTCATGAACTACTCCTCCCCTTTTGAGTTTTAACAAGAGGACTCATGTTCATGAGTCTTCATCCTCAAATAACCCCAAAGCAGGAGATGATCCAAAAATGCTATCTATATTCGGCTGTTGCTGAAGAACACTGCTAAATTGGGCTAGATTTAGATGGCTAATCAAACTCTAAGCAGTCAATGTTCCATGTTGCATCTAAATCAATTGAGATGTCGGGGACTTGTCACGGTTAATTGATTAAGATGTGGCATCCTTTTCGTTGGTACATTTATCTCAGATCTTGTGTTCAGCTGTAGCAGGAGGAAAACCTTATGATCTTCCTGGAAGACCTCAAAGTCCATTCTTTCCATGAACAGCAACAAAAAGCTTGAGCTCCAACAAAATTGACATTAGATACTAAATGAATAAAAAATGGATGTCTTTGACTTGTTCATGTTTCAACACCTAATGAGGGGAATAGCAGCCCTGCTCAGAAAACAAATAGTGATTTTTTTCTTGTGTGTTTTAGATTGCTCATGACAAGTGTGCTCATGTACCAGGCAACCTTATGTCAAAGGTTGATGGTTGAATTTGTATCATATGACCTGTGGCAACGAAGTTGACGAGATGTCATAGGTGTCACTTCATCACTACATGGTTGTTTGTTGGATCTGATGGCAGGCATATGGATTGGTCGAGTAGCACTGATCGTTGGAAGAACTACAACTTGGGTATGGATCCAAATCAGTCATGAAGAATAAATTAAGGTTGGCCTCCATTGAATTCAGGGAAAACTGGCTCAATAAAGGAAGGCGTACCTTCAACTAAGTCGTCATCAACCTGGGATGACAAATGCTTATCTATAAAGAAAATGTAATGGTTTTATTAGCCCGACCATCATGTTCAAAGTGGTTTTATAGTAGAGAATCAGGGGTGTACGAGATTACCCCAGAGATGCTTTGAATGGTCCTGGGTGACTTTCTTTTTCAATGTTGCATGAAGATCTAGATAACTCCTGCTCTAGTGAGTCATGGTTGCTATTGCTGCCTGTTTCTGAAGTGTTTTCCTTTGAACTGCTGATTGGACAGGGTTATGTCTTCCTTCTCCTGGGTGGAGTCTAGACTACTGTTTGTGTGCAAACCCACAACTCATCAGCCTCATTACTGGAGCTGTTAAGGACCAACGGATCCACCACATTGTCTGCCCAACAAGTGTGTTAATCAGGCTGCGTCTTGATTCCCATTCAGGTAATCTTTGTGCTAATCCACCATCTGCACTCCCCAGTTTACTCTTTTATATCCCATGTAACTTAAGTACTCCATACCAGTTCCTTTCCAAACCTGTTTTCCAATAAAATAAAAAGAATTCTGGTTACTTACCTGGACACCCTGCTTCCACAAATTCCCCCTCTAACACTCAGGGTCAACCAATGGCTCCGCACAAGATCTACCTAAAAACATAACATAGATTAAAACATGTTATTTATTTGAAATTGCTTGGATTAATCAAAGAGAACTCACGAGAACTTTATACAAGAAATAGCCAACCCCTCATTTTCTCAACAAACCCATATTTTGCACTTTGACTGGAGCTCAAACCTTCTCTGAAACTTAATCATCTCATGATTCCTAATAAATTATCTCTTCCTGTAGCAGCCTTGGTCATGGTCTGCTTTGAGCCCACACTGAACTGAAAACTATAACAGCAGTGATTGCAAAAATTTCAAACAGTTTTGAAACAGTTCATTGTAAAGTGAGGAGTGTGAGAATATCTTGTTCTACAGTCTCTATTATGATTACTTTAACTGAAGCACGAGCCGTGTGATAATTTGTGACATTACTCCTGTGTGATGGACTCTGTAAGATTGGCCTGTTGTCACTGATCCTGTTTTTGGTGATCACTCATAAGAAGTGTAGTGTAGTGTTGTGCAGTGATGTAGTTATCTGGAAGAGGATGACACATACCAGCCAATGTCAAAGTCGTAATAGTTCTCAACAGATGAACACCTTCCTGGGTCTACGTCAGAAAATAATGATGCTGCAGTTCCAGTCTGTTCTGGTAAAGAGGAAGCTGAACTAAGTGACAAAGCTTTTGATTGACTTATTCATCAATGTTTCAGTCTTTGCTTATAATCATGAGATATGTGCGGTCGACTGCAGATGCATGTGGCTAAAATAAGCTTCCTTCAAGGGGGCTGGAAGGGGTGGCTGGTCTTAACTGTAACATCAGGAATTCATACATCTGGATGGAGGTTTGAGTACAGCTGCTGCTGCCCTGGATCAAGATAAGTCAGCAGAGGTGGTTGGCATTTCATATTGGCGAACCAAGAACTCCCTTATGTCACCTAAACATCCTCTCCAGATTGGGAACGTTCTATCGAGATGTTTAATTTTCTCTTCTGGATCTATTGCTGTAATGAGTCATCCTTGTGTAAGTGGAGGAAAATGGATAGATAAACTTTCCAATAATGATAATCATATCAATAAAAATTACCAAAATTGAATGTAGTATATAAAAACACAACAGTTCGGATAGTTAATCTGTCACGTAAAGTGGTAAATTAACTGGACTGATACACCACTGTCACCTAGTTTGGTACTACTAAAAAACCATTTTATAAAATGAGCCACATTAAACTATTTGCACTCATTCATACAATATGTCTGAGGGTATTTCTAGGTATTTGAATGCAGGTTTAAGAGAAATACATATAACCTCATAAGTTAGATGATAACTGCATGTGAGGACACTCACATCCAAAGATGCATATAGGATTTTCAAAGATCTTGGAACAAGAAAACAATAGAAGCGTGGGGCGAGCATGCAACAGGCATTCCATGTTCATGCACAATTGTTTGTTCAGGAAACTGTATTGTATAACATATGACATATTTTGTTGTCCGATGTTGGCCGCAGTTATTACAGATAGTCTTGTTCAAACACTTTGTCTGTCAAAGAAAGAAATAAAGAATACAAGAGAAAGTTTCTCATGAAAGTGTGACTTTCTTTTTCATTGTTTTATTTCCCTTAAAGTGTGTAACCATCAGGTCACTAGTGACTGGACAGGAGCACTGCTGACACCAATAGAATAAAGGCCCCTCGATCTTGTCCCTAGACACAAAGCTGTTGCAATTAGAAAAATAAGAACCATTCATCTCAAATGACATAAGACGTTTTTTTTTATCTGCAATGTAAATCCAGCCAGAGCAAAAGCATTTTCTCTTTTCTGACACCAGGCTCTGAGAACCACAAATATGTGAAGCATGAAAAGCTGGATGGATACTTCATACAGGAAAAGGTTAGCCTTATTTAATCAGTTATGAATTATCTGTGCTTCCCAGAAAGACTTTCAGCAGCAAAAAAGATATTCAGTGTTCTTATATAGTTTCCTAATGTTTTAAGCATTTTGTGTTTTATTTCTGTGTTTAATTTTATGGGTTTTTTTGTATTTCACATATTTTTATCAGCAAAGTTGTTGGCTACAAAAGCTACAAAAACAATAAATAGCCAACTGATGCAACCCTTGAAGAATTCTTTTATTTTATTTTTTTATTTTTTTATTTTCCCCTTGTTGTGTTTGGCATTATAGCAACAGAATTGTAATCTGAGTGCCGTGCTGTGCCCGACACTTTTGCTTTGCCAAGGGAGGCCTGTCAGGGTGAGAACCCTCCCTTGATCATCCCATACTGCTTTATTATACATTTAGGATTTATTTTTGTTACATAAGTAATATGGCTAATGCCAACCATGACCGGGGGACAGGAAAGGGGAAAAAAGATTCCTAAAACAGGAAGAGAGGAGAGAAAAAGAAAAAAAAGGAAAGAGAGACAACAAAACCATCCATCCAGCTGCTGCATCTGTAGAAAGATGTTCTGTAGTCACTGTGGGCAAACTCGAGGGAGAACCTGCAAACAAACACTATGGGGAGACACATAAACTAACAAACACTAACAGCAAAATAATACTGCAGACAAGCCCGGGGGAGAACCTGTAAAAGCACCTGCAAGCAGACACAAGAAAGAGACACACACAAACAGGCAGCAAAAACTGAACGCCAACACGACACTGACCCTTGAAGATTTCTACAACGCCCTCTTCTCTGCTACACTTCAACTTGTCAGCTGATATATTTCTGTAATCCATCAATGATAAAAAAAAGTTGTATTGAATTTAATTTAATTGACCTGACTTTGTCTGCAGTAAAAACTTGAAAATTATTTTGTCATGATTCTTTTTTTTTTGAGTTGCAGATCAGAAATATTACCATCTGCAAATATTGAATTATGAAAGAGATTAGTTGCACTTTCCAAGGTATTTTCTTACATTTATATTAAGATCTAGGGGGACAAAAGTCTGCCAGTACGTACACAACAGGTAAAATAAGGAGCAGTAACAGAAAAAAATAGCAAATTACAAAACTTTTCAAAAAGTCGAGCAGCAAAATTTCACTAAAGGACATGTTTACCATTGCACTGACATCTTTTTGTTGATTTGAGTTTTTACTACTGAGGGAACTCTTAATAGTTTCAGTTTGACAAAAAATGGTTACATTCTTGCTGCCTGCACGTTTTACCTTCTCAATTCATTGTTGTTGTCATAGATTTTTCCTCTTAAAATGTTATTGACTTATTAGCTGAAGTGTGTCTGATGCCATAAGAAAAAACGTTAAGACGTTCTGACTTTTATTTTGTGAGTGTTGAATAATTAACTTCAAAGCCATTTCCTATAAGTTACTTGAATTTTGTTTATATATTGATGCTGAGGATACAAAATTGAGTTATACTGGGCGGAGAGAAACAGTCTGGAAGTAGTAGCCTTCACATGGAGATTTTTTAACAGTTTCTTACAAGTGTACCCATCTTATACAGCTTTATTTGAAATTCTGTCATATTAAAAAACATACTTTTGTGTCATTGCGAAGAAATGGGTGCAACTTTTGAAATTTTGCTTTGGCCCATTTGAACTTTTTTAAGTATATACATGCAACAGAAATTCAATCTTAATCAGCATCATCCACATTTGTTTTAAGAAGGTCCATTGTGTGTTAAAATGAAGTCGGTTGGTTGGTTGGACATGCGGTGGCCGGGCAGAAACACTTGCACGTTTTTTAAGTGTATGCATGCACTGTAAGGTACCAAGCACACGTGTCGAGGATTATTGCACAGGACTTCACTGGGCTGTTTGTGTAATATTCTAGGTATTTGAATATGTTTGAGAACAAAGTGAATTTCAAATAATATAATAAAAAACTATTTTCTAAATAAAGACACTGAAAACAGAATTCTTTGCAAGTGTTTATTGTGCTTTAAAACTGTAAAAAAGAAAAAGAAAAAGAAAAAAAAGGACATGACAGGTATAGCCAACTTCTGAAATAAGGTCAAACACAGATAGTATGACGTTAACTCTATCAGCAGATAGAGTTAACGTCACACTTTTTGTGTAAGACAACAACTTATTATCATTCTCAAACACTTCTATTGGTGTTGTATGGCCACCTACGGCTTCGTGTTACCAATGTTGACTTAAATAAATACAATACATCTCCATGAGGCCGTCACAGATCACAGGCTACAGTAGTGCAGATCAGGGTCCACTGTGTTTGGGTCATGTGAACGATATGGAGGGTTTAATGTTTACAGGCAGTGGATTTGTTAACGGCTGATAAAAGAAACAACATTGGTGAGCTGTGTTCTATATATGAAGAAATCTGGACTGTTTGCTTTTTCCTTTAGATTCTGATGGCTGACATATAGGAAAAAACCTGCTGTGTTGCGTGCCAGCAAGATGGATGAGTGCAATTTCAGCTTTTTATGCGTTTTTTATGCTAATTCAAGTGCAAGTTGCTAGTTCAACAGACATGAACACTTCCCTCTTTCCTTGTGAAAGGAAAAAAAAGGGGGGGCAAAGGCAAACAGATTTCTGAGTAATATTTTACTGACATGACCTTTGATCCTGTCAGGTAACCATGTGCCTGGATCATGTTTTGGGACAGGCATGTTGCTATCCGTCTGTGTCTAGGCCCCAGGTCAAGGGAGTTCATGAGAGGGGGTGGGGATCACTTGTTAACACACAGGGCAGCCCTTTAACTGGCCAGGCAGGAGAGAGGAGCAGATTTGTTCCAAGGTTGGCTGGAAAAAAACAAAAAAAGTGAGGTTTTCTGACACACATGACATTCTTTAGATAGGCGCTGCAGAAAGTAAATAGCTAAGAGAGCTCAGTTAGATGTGAGGGAAACAAACTGTGCATTTTTTGTTAGACTTTGTTTTTCTTCGGCTTTATAATGTGCCACCTAACCCACTTATAGGTTAATATTTTTGCAGCACATTTTTCTAGTGGAGAAAAATATGAAGAAAAAAGTGTAGCAGTCTTTAAGCCTGCAGAAGTATCATAACTGTACAAAATGCTGACAATCTCTTGTATGGATATTCCCCACATGCAGAATTTAACTTTATCTTCTGTCAGCTTTGGCATGCCAGCAAACCCATAATGTGTCTTGCTGAAGGCTCAACACAGATACAAACAACAAAACCGGCTGGCTAATCAAATCTCTGTATCACTGCTGCTCGCAAGTAATCAGTTAAAACAGACGCTTTTGTTTTTCCAAGGCTGTACAACCCACCGAACTGGTTATATCTCTTCTCAATCAGACCAGAATAAAATTCCCACATTCAGAGGATGCGGACATGAGAAACCAACAGAAACTTGGGCCACTAAAGCTAACCGCAGGGGGAAAACATCTAGAGTGAAAACATTAACTAGAAATAGATCACATTGTTGCCATAGTCACCTGATGTAATGTAGATACATCAACATGCAGCACACATTTATTTTAAGAAAAAGATAAATGATTCAGGGTGAGTTGATAATTTTTACAATGTATAAAAATCATGTTTCTTGTAGCTATATTCACTTGAATTTATATATATGTATATATATATATATATATGGAAAGACCAAATTGAAAGAATTTAGAAATTAACTGAAGTACTTAAAGAAGCTAAAGACTTCACCAAAAAGATAAAAGCAATATAATTAAGAGGGAAATTTCTTTTTCTGTAGAAACGTTGCCACACAATATGATTGGATGTATTTACGTCCACTCATGTCATGTAAGTACATGTCCCTTTGTCTGAGGAGTGAAATTTGGTTATAAGTCATTAAGATGTGTTTCACATCTTGCATAAACAAGTGTGGTTGCAGGACCAGAAAATGTTAGGTACGTGTGTGTATGCTGTCATTTAACACAACTCCTGCATTATATCGCGGTGGTGCTGGTACCTTCAACATTCTTGTGGAAAAGAATTTTCAATTTTGTGGAAAATCGTAGCGCCAATTATTTATATTGCTGTACCACAGGAAGATCAAGGCTTTGTTGAGCAGTTCTGTGTGTTACTGAGCCAAAAACTTTTACAATCAGCATGACTGAATAAGCAGTTCATACGTACTGCTGTCAGCTGTTAGTTTGAAGGTATTCTTGATTCAGAGGCTACATATACATACAGTATCCTTCTGCTGTGACTTGTTGTGAGGGAGAGGATACTTTTTTCAAACTGTCGAAAATTGTGGACAGTAGCTAGTAAAAAAAAAAGGATGATGTCATTTAGAGCCTTCACCCTTTACACAAACATTCGATCCCACTAATTTGCATAGTAGGCTCAGAAATAGACCCCCAAACATCCATCCATCATCGTAACTGCTTATTCCCTAATGGGGTCGCGGGGGGACTGGAGCCTATCCAGTGGTCAATGGGCGAGAGGTGGGGTGCTAACCACCACAGCACCGTGCCGCCATCTCCCAAACAGTAAATTGTAATATTGAAATAAATAGCTGCAGATTTCAAAGTGATACCTTCACCTTCTGTGACTCTTTTTAAAGTTTAAACGGTCTCATTTAATTCCATTAGCCTACAAAAATCTGCACAAACAGTTAAAGATTTAAAAAATTATAAACTTAAAAACAAAACAAAGATATTGCAACCATCTCTCCTGAAAGTTTAGGTGTTTAAAATTTGTTGAACTGCTCTGGCCGCATTTGCAAAATTACTCTCATATGAGCGCACAGCTAAATGACACCCCAGCACATGGGCAAAGTTAAACCCTCTAATGAGCCGCTCATGTTTTCAACATATGATCAGGCCAGATTAAGTAACGCTTTACATAACTGACACAAATTCCACAGCACTTAGTGTAGAACTAATGAGCTAAATGGCATGTCACTTTATTTAAAGGGGACAAATATAGCTGCAAATATACTATGTAACAATGAGGGAAAGTATGGTCTATGGTCAGACTCTTGATATCAGTAACAGGAGATGGCTTGTGCATGAGAAAGTTTAGTTTATAGTGACACAAAAAGAATCATGTAGCTTTTATTGTAAAGCATTAAGGACTTACCACATATCTTATGTTGAATAGTGGCAACACCTAACTTGACTTTTATTTTCTTACAAAAACAAAAACATAATGAATGTGTGTTCTGACTATAAACATGAAGAGATTGAAATAAACGCTGTCTGACATCTGATATTTTGATGGTGTAATGTTAAACTGTGTTTAACTTCTGGCGGAGAAAGACACTAGGAAACAATCTTCAGACAGTAATTCAAAGTTAAAAAAACAAACAAATACGCGTGCGTTTGATGAGGTGCTGGATACTGCAAGATGGGCAACATCACGTTACACATTCTTCGAGCGCAAACGTCCGGCTTTCCCCCTATTTTAATCAGACCTTGGGCCAGATTAAGTCAACACACGCTTCTTTCCCCACAGTATTTATAACACAGTCAGCTGACCTTGCACTTGGAACCTTCCACTCCGTGGGGAGATTAGTTAAGGCTGAAGTAAAACAAGTTACTGGTAGATTTCTTCATAATACACAATAATAAACATATCAGTCTATCTTTATATATTTCTT
This sequence comes from Menidia beryllina, assembly GCA_013363375.1. Classification (NCBI taxonomy): domain Eukaryota; kingdom Metazoa; phylum Chordata; class Actinopteri; order Atheriniformes; family Atherinopsidae; genus Menidia; species Menidia beryllina. The sequence goes on from JABUIW010000209.1 coordinate 1,217,320, forward strand.
TACAAAACACTACCATAGTATTGTTCCCGCAAATGCGTCTGTTGCCCTTTGAAATAGAAAATTGCTCGCTGTAGCTCCCCCGCTGTGTAGCAGATGGTACGGTCTTGTGTTGAAATTCCGAGAATTGAGCTGCTGTGTTTCTTAGAACTGGATTCTCAGAACTGGTGATGCACGGAGTTTCGAGGAAACTTTTACAAGGTGATTTTTTTTTTTCTTTTCCTCTTTTCTCAGCATTAGGGCAGATGTGTTGTATCACGTATCAGTCCCGGCTGCCTCTGGACTTAAAATATCTTACATTACATTGTCGTTTTGTTCTTAACTAAAAAGTGAACTATTATGTTTGAAATATGGTGCTAATTTTAATTGTCTCAATTGGACTATTATTGAGCTTGAAATGTCGTCTGGGTGTTTTTTATGGAACTTTTACACCATTGAATTGTATTTGATTTATTAAGGCTTGTGACATTAACTAGGTCTTTTCGTTTAAGTTAACGCAGCTGTTTTGTGCCGTTGGTTTTGAGTCTTAACCAGCTTTTACAAGCTACTTTATGCAAGTCAAGCTAATGCACTGTTTCACAAGTTTGAGGCCATGCGACGTTCAATGGTGGCTCAACAGAACCTGTTTTTCTGGATTAGTCGAGGCAAATTTTCCCCAGCGCCTTTCTCATGTCGACCTAAAGTCGTGTGTGTTTATTTGGACCCACGCAGACTATTTCGCGGTCTGTTTGTGAGGCGAAAACCATGGAACACACACTTTTTTAAAAAATCCCCCCGAACTCGGAGCCAGGAGCCTTTGATGGCGTTCGCTAACCTGACAGGACTTGATTTCGCCCGCCCCGTGGCTCAACTCTTAGTCTGTTACAGCAACAGCTAACCACTCCTTGAAATCACATCCTGCGAATCTCCGTTTAATGTAATATTTCCAGGTTTCGAAATAACTCGGGCAATTGGCTAAGCGAATGCCGTTGGGGGGTGGGGGGGGGGGGCGAGTTGAGTTCCACTTTTATGGGGGAAACAGGAAACTTCTCGCTGTACTGGCAAGTTAATCTGAGCAGGCAGGACGGAATGTGCTCAATGTCAAACACGCTTAGAAAGCGCAGGCTGCCAGCAGACACTTGGGTCTGTTTGTGTGCTCTCTTTGTGTGCACAACTGCCGGGGGAGAACGACAAAACTCTGCCTTGATGTCTTTAACGTCATTTTTTCAAAAACTTAATTTAGAATGGCCCTTTTCGCTGTGGTGTTGAGTCGTTGACGTCTCAAAAATGTGACCAAGGTACAGATGTAGGCGCCGATAAAGTGGCCTGAGATTGTTTTCACGATGTCAGGTGAAGATTCCGCTTGCCACCCCATGTACTACGCTGTCATTAAGTCCTTAATAGATCGGAGTGAAGCCGATCAGGGTTTTTTCCTCATTTTGTTGTACAGTGGCGCCATCTGCTGTTCAAACACCGCCAAAACACCTGTTCGATTAAAAGTTTTGATACACCGTTGAGACTGGAGGCTATCTATCTATCTATCTATCTATCTATCTATCTATCTATCTATCTA
>JABUIW010000209.1:1218878-1242528 GCA_013363375.1 Menidia beryllina
TCTATCTATCTATCTATCTATCTATCTATCTATCTATCTATCTATCTGTCTATTTCCTCCTCTTGTGGCAGAATGCACATATTTGAGTATGTCGCTGAACATGGCATGTGTTGGTTTTCCCCGTGCACAGATTGCGACAGCATGGCCATGACTGTGGATGGCTGTATTCAATTCACACGCCATGCGGGCGATGTCCTGCTCAACTTCCATCGCCTGCGCAGCAGGAACCTCCTGACCGACGTCACCGTACAGGTGGACGGACAGCTGTTTCATGCTCACAGAGCCATCTTAGTGGCCTGCAGGTATTCATTATTGCGACGCCTGTTTTAGCTGACGCCCTCTGGCCTGAGCGAGACCAACGCCTAATTTGTGGAGGCTCATGCATCCTGGTTTCTCTCTTCCTTTTTTGCGATCATGCAGCGGCTTCTTCTATTCTGTGTTCATGAAACCTGAGAATGCAAACCTTAGTGCCATCAGCCTCGACCCAAAAGTGGACCCCGAAGGTTTCGCGCTCCTGTTGGACTTCATGTACACTTCCTGCCTTAACCTTAATGACAGCTTGGTCATGGCCACGCTGAATACGGCCATCTACCTCGAGATGGAACACGTAGCTGAAACCTGCCACAGGTTCATCAAGTCCAGGTGGGATAGAATGTGGAGAATGTGTGGAGACACATATAGCAGCCTCTTTATGAGTGGAATTTGACTTTCATGTGCCTTTGTTCCTGCAGGCATCAGTCCCTGAATATGCACGTCAAAGAGGTACAGACGAAGTCAGCGAGCCTGGCTGAAGAGATCTCTGCTTTAAGGCCTGCTGGGGCGAAAGAGCCAGAATCTAGACATAACTCCTCCTCCTCCGTGTCCCCTATACAAGAGTGCAGGGCTTTTATCCCTAATGTTTTCAGAGGGATCAACACCTCTGGTTCGTATCATGTCTATGGCGACCTCTGTGCCTCTGATGGGAAGCAGGACGGTTCTTATAAGGTTAGGTCCTTTCCCAGCATGGCCCTCATTGAGTCCTCAGCCAACATATCCCACTCAGTCCCATCCCAATCCTCTTTCCCCTCCGCCATCCACCGATCGCCGGTCGCCCATGGGAGTTTTCAAAGCCCCGCTGCTCCCATGGAGGAGGACAACTTTAATCACCCACAAGCCAGCTGTTTGAGATTGTCCCCAGGCTATAGCAAAGGCGTCATATGTAGCCCTAAAAGCCCCCTCAGATCCGACTGCCAGCCAAACTCACCCACTGAGTCCAGCAGCAGCATAAACGCCGGCACGGGCCACAAACAGCCCACCGACACGGGCTGCAAAGACACCAGGCCCCACAACTGGAAGAAATACAAGTTCATCGTGATGAACCCATCACCCTGCGAAAACGGAAAGGAGGAGCAGGCGGGCAGCGTCGGGGCGCCGTCGCCCTCCTCGCTGAGCCCCTGCGGCAGCGGCGCGTCAGACGCGCTTCAGACGGAAGACGAAGCCGGCGGACACAAGGAGGAAGCGCCCGAGCCCCAGAGCCTCCACACATGCTGCAGCATCAGGTAAAAACTAGAGATCCCCAGAGGAGCTCATACCAAATCATTGGTTAGCCTCGTCCATGAGATGGAAATGTATCTGAACTGTATGGTTTGACTCACGCAGCCCTCAGAGATGCTCCTCCTGTAGCTGCGAAAGCCCCCAGGGTTCGGAAGGCGATCATCACTCGCCCGACTCGTACAGTAGCGGTAAGCAGACCCCCCCCCGCCCAAGACCCAGGCTATATGTTTTGGTTTTAAGAACACAGTTTAATAACAATTTTCCTTACCTCTCTCCTGAAGAAAATAATTACCTCTGCAACGGCTGCGACTCCAAGTTCATGGAGGAGGATTCACTGAAGGAACACATGGCTCAGGTCCACAGCGACAAGCCGTACAAGTGCGACTGCTGCCAGGCAGCCTTCCGCTACAAGGGCAACCTGGCCAGCCACAAGACCGTTCACACCGGTGAGTTCCCGCCGGCGCCCGTGCACGTGGGCCCTCCCCGCGAGCGGACCAATCGCTAACCCCTCCCGCCTCCTCCTCCCGTTGCCTCGCAGGTGCGAAGCCGTACCGCTGCAACATCTGCGGCGCGCAGTTCAACCGGCCGGCCAACCTGAAGACCCACACCCGGATTCACTCCGGAGAAAAGCCATACAAGTGTGAGACATGCGGCTCCCGATTTGTCCAGGTACGAAGGAAGTGGAGGAAGAATTTTTTCGAATTCTTTTTCAAATAAAAATCTGTCGGCTGTAATTGAAAATTTTGTGATTTATTTTTTTCCCCTCTCCCCCTCAGGTGGCCCACCTGCGTGCCCACGTGCTGATTCACACAGGAGAAAAACCCTACCCCTGTGAGATCTGTGGAACACACTTTCGCCACCTCCAGACACTCAAGAGCCACATGCGCATTCACACTGGAGAAAAGCCTTATCATGTAAGCCTCCTACTTAACCTCTCCTCCTTATCCACATATCCTGTCTAAAAGGGGAGTAATCCCTCGCCTCCATGTGATCCATAAATCAGTAGTTGGTGGTCATTTAACTGAGCCGTGAGGCGTTGCTCTTGGACGGGTGGATGAAACTCTTTGTTGTTGTTGTTGTTTTTTCTCATTGTTTTTTCTCCGTCTTTCCCTGTAGTGTGAAAAATGTGACCTCCACTTTCGACACAAGAGCCAGCTCAGGCTTCATCTCAGACAGAAGCATGGCGCCGTCACTAACACCAAGGCTCAGTACCGCAGGTCTCCCAGCAACATGGTGACGGGCCAGGTGAACGCCTGCTGAGCACGCTGGAGTTTGCCTTTCACCGCGTCGCGCAGGACGCTTATTTTCCTCAACACAAACAGAAACATTTACATTTGTTTGCCTTCTACGTGCTTGTAAATGACGCACACTTCTCACGAGTGGGCTCTGTGACGCTTTAAAGACAATAAGTTTTGCTTTCCTCTTGAATGTCTAACAACAGAATGTAATTCTTGAATGTGAATTTAAAAAAGCTATTGCTTTGTTTTTGGAAAATATCTCAACATGACAATGTTTTTATTGTGAGAATCACTGTTACAGTTTTGTTTCATAATGCCATGAACTTACTAAAAATGTGGTCTTATGCCGTCATTTTGTTTCCCCTCATTGCTGTTTTTGTAAATAAGATAATATATATTTTCAGATTGCCACCTGCTGGCAGAGTACTACAGAAAGTATGTTTTTTTTTTTGTTCTTCTTACTTGCAGTAGGCTTTACTGTCAGTTAAATAACAGCTTCTTGTTTTGCTGTGTCACCATTTGTGGTACGCACTATTTGTACAGACTTTAAAGAAACTAAAGTATTGTACATAAATTTCCTTTTTTTAAAATAGTCATTTGGGTATTTTGCACATACTCCTAATGCTGTAATATATAAGATCATAATTTCATGCTAGTATTTCCACATAGAAAGTTCTCATTGGTTGGTTTTACCCCATTCCAAGCACTTAATGTGTTCATTTCTATTTTTACTCTGTGCTCTTTCTTGTGGTGCCGACACACAATGATCTTTTTTTTTCCAGTGAGATCGTTTTTAAATTTTTTATACACAGACTAAGGTTTAATATAAACTAGCACATTTATTAGCCTCAAGTGTTTTGTATTTGGTATTACCCCAGTCTGATGCTTTAGGCATTTTCATTGGGACATTGTGAAATCCCCGTCTGTTTCCAACTGCTTTTATGATGCATTATAAAGGTGGTGCTTGGCACAGCTGTACAGTTATGACTATGCATGCTATGGTACGCTAAGGTACGATTGGTTTGGAAACCTTTAAGCTTTTTTAAGTGCAGACACCAGGCCTCAAGCTAAAAACACTCAGGAATATTAGTGTATGTAAACAGATGTCTATGAAATAACAGATTGTGTATGTATATACGCTGTATATAGGAAATATATTTATGTATATTAAAACAAATAAAATGTGTATTGTAAATCAGTTGATTCATCACTTGAGTGTGTTGTTATTGTTTGTGAAAAAGGGGCCACAATATGACCGAATTTGTTGTAAAAGTGAAAAACACTTTTTGTGTCATTCAGTGTGGCTCCGCCATTTCTCCCTGTTTCCCTTTCTTAAAGCAAGGCTTGTAGAACAGCCACCCTCCTATGGAGACTATATCTGATGAGCCTTCAGTAAATACTAGATGGATCTAACAAGTCCTACATCTGATATATCACTTCCTTTCTTTATTTTCTGCTTGATCATTTTCTTTTTAATAACACTTGACTATGTAAAGATATATGGCACATTTCCAGTGAATAGCTCTGTGGAATGAACTTGCTGCCAGATTAATATTCTACCTCTTATGTACTTTGTACTTGAGAGATAGCTTATTAATTATCAATATTAATTCCTTGTTGCCACAATGTTGTGTGGCTAAACAAACACAAAAGGTGTTTGGTGGTGTGCTGAATAGACCGAAAATAGCAAGTTTGTAAAAGATCTCCAGAAAGCCTTTACTGCTATGGCTCGAGGCCTAACCCAGTAGTCAATGGGCGAGAGGCAGGGTACAACCTGGACGGTCCACCAGACCATTGCAGGGCCACACAGAGACACACAAGGACGAAAAAACCACGCACATTCACTCCAAAGGGCTATTTGGAGTGTTCAATCAACCTAACATGCAGGTTTTTGGACGGTGGGAGGAAGCCGGAGAACCCGGAGAGAACCCACGCAGACACAGGGAGAACATGCAGACTCTACACAGAAAGGTCCTGGTTCCCCCGGGGACTCGAACCCAGAACCATCTTGCTATGAGGAGATGGTGCTAAAAAACAAAATTTATTTTCAGTTAGTTGTGGTTCTCTTTCGCAGCAGGTATTCCTGGTCAGGTGCTGTGGAGCTTCCTGCTCCCTCAAGCCCCCGCCAGTCAAAGCAGATGACTGTCCTCCCTGGCTCTGCCCCTGTATTGTGGAACGGTACGTCCCAGGAAGCAGACACCCTCTCCACCTTTGACTTGGGGTGTCAGGCTTCTTAGAAATTCACAATGTGAAAGCACCACTGTGGTGGACCTCTCATGATGCAACTCTCCTCCCTCTGCTCTCCTAATGTACATGTACAATAACATTGTTGTTGTCATGAACTTGTGTTTCTCATAGTAAGCAGACATCCCTGAGCGGCTGTTATGATGCTTTATATTTATGTCCCTTCTTTCCTGTCCCCCCCCCCCCCCCCCCCCCACCAGGTTCCTTTCTTTCTGCTTGAACTGTCTCCCTTGTGCACAGTCAATCTGGAATTGGCTGAAAGAGAATTTTTTTTTATTGCAACTTTTTTCCCCCCTAGATATAAACCTTTTTCTCAATTTGGAGCTTAAGAGGCCATGGGATGGCATTTTGTTGTGAGTTCTGTATAAATCAAACAAGATTGAGTTGAATGCGAGAGTTACAGGAAAAAATATGAAGAAATGAACTATTGTTCAAGATGTTGTCAAAATGTATACAACACTTCAAACGGCAAATGAGCAATGAGTTGAAAAAACACAAATATAACAGCTCGAATAAATTAAAAAAACAGCAAACACATTTAGACGAGACATCTTTAACTTCTCAATTTATTTTCTGATTTTTTTTTTGGCATTTCTTGACTAAAGAATCCTTCAAACCTTCCAAATTAAGAACAGGTAGAATTTGGTATCAGGCACCCCCTGCTGGCTGATAATCTGACGACTCCGGAGTTCAGACCATGAGCTTTTGTAAAATGCTTCCCTGGGCTTCATGATGAAAATCTTAACCACTATAATGTATGGTGTGGTATTAAATAATAAAAAAGCAGCAAAATTAAATCAAATCTACAGTAAAAAATAGAGAAAACAATTTTTTAAAACTCTTGAACTTAATGTATCCTTCTTCAAATACCCAAACATTTCAACAAACTTAGCTCTACCTTCATCATCAGAGACACACATGCGGCTCCTCACATTGTAAAGAAACTAGTCACACCTCTGCAGTGCTCACCATTTAACATGGGACTGGTGTTGCATTGATTTTATTTGGATGCCAGACAAGTTTATTGGCTGTTCAGAGAAGATTCAACTCGGTCCTTGTCGACAGGTCGCACGGCTATTTGGTCTGAAGCACGAGGGGCTGCTTCTCATTACGTCATGATGCGCTGAAGACATTGGTGATAAATAGAATTTCCTTGGCGACTCTCGCACTCTTGTTTCCTTAAAATGAAGAGTCTCCATCAGTCACTAGTACACAAAACTCCACTGCAAAGGCCTCAGACTAGGACGAAAGACACCGAACTGCAAGCTCTTCTGAACAAGAACTGGTTGAGTACAGAGTAGCTGCCGGGCATCTTTACCTCTCATTCATATCAACAATTATCACGTACACACTAAACTGTAGCATTTACAAAAAACAGAAAAAAAAAGAGAGAGAGAATCGAAAAAACACAACCAACATAAAAACTTATTCAAATGTATACTTGAATACTTGTGATTGATAAAAAGAAAACTAAAATGCAAGTGAATGTTGCTGGCAGCAGGGGAAAACTCAGCCTTCTTTGTCCAGGGTGGCCTTCACATCAGCAAACACCTGGAAGAGAGCAAAGGGGGGGGCTTACTTTTTCGCGCAGCTGGAACGGTTTCATCGGCCTCCTTGACCGTGGGAAAGCTCACAGGCAAAGTTCCATCACATTCCTGTGAGGCCATGGATATCACATGTTCAGAAATGTTCGATAGAAAGACACACACATGCTAATTCATGGTTATTGACAGGGGAATAAAATGTATGACTTACAGCTGTAACCCAGTCAGGTGCCATATCAGAAGAACTGCAATACCGGTACTGGTATTTAGCATTCTGGTCTCAAGATAAAACCTCTATTCATGGCAATGAAATGCTGCCCAACAGAGAAAAGCTTTCTTTTTCTTTTTTTTTAAAATCAGACAGAACTGCTGCTTGAGTATTGTGATTGACGCCAGTAAGCTAGAAAATCGAGATGCTTCAGAAACGCTCGGACACGTCCACGACGGGTGTTAAATTTAGTTCGGCGGCTTGGAAACTTTTCAGAGTAAACAGCGACACATACGGCCGCTTGCTCTGTCCAGTCATTTCAGGGGACATCACACTGAACTACACACGGTGGTCAGACTCCGCCCGTGAACCGAAAGAACGACGGCTGACCAGGACCAAAGCACATCGACCCACAGGACCACGTACTATTACCAGCAAATAAGAAATCCTCCTTCAGGCAAGCATTCTTCGGTGAAAACAGACCTAGAAAATAAGAAAAATAAAAAAGGGACATGCCTTCTGCAGCTGCACTGCATACCATGAGCAGTTTTCCTCAGATGTGTGTATTTTGCGAAAATGCTAGCTATTAAAAGGGAAAGTTGTCCCTAGAACTCAGTGGCTGCTCGCAGAGAAAAATGGAGATAGTTAGACAGATTGCTCGATTCTGCGGAGTTAAGCATTTTGGGTCGGCTCGTTGTTCAGCAAGGTTAAAAGGAAAAAAAAATCCATGTAGAGAACACAATGCTGCTTCAGACTTCAAAGCAGGAATAAGAGGGCTGAGGTGGTAGAAAAATAGTGCAGTGTCTGCTAGAGTTCTGCTGAACAGGACAAGGTTTAAAAAAGAAAAAAAAGAAAAGACAAAGAGAGAAGGCCGCTATCGGTTCAAAAGAGGAAACTGAAAATGGATGCAACCTCGTACACATGGCTAGAATGAGGTCATAGAGCGAGGGTGCCCAAAGTCGGTCCCTCGAGGGCCACGGTCCGGCTGGTTTTAGAACGGGGCCGAACTTCTGCCCAAATCTGAAGCCCGAGACTCCACAAGATGGCGTGGGAGAGTACGGGTGCCGTTAGGTGTTTGTGGCAACACGGCCCACCAAGCAGGGATGGAGGATGAGCTGAGGATGAGCTGATGCTGAGTACAGCCTCTTCCTGTTGGCTGCAGCCATGAGGAAAGATATCAGACGCTATGAAAAGGTGCAGCATAAGCCAATCCAGGCCCTCCGAGAGTGTCCTTTTGTTACTTTATGCATTGAAAAGCAAAAAAAGAAAAAAGGAGAAATGTTCAGTGGACATAAAAACCAGAATCTTCACGGAGAATCAGCTGGGACAAACACTAATGCTGGACTGAAAATGGGACCAGTGCTATAGACAGAGTTCCCAAACCTCCACCCGGCGGTGGACATCCAGCAAAATGCGGACACTCGGACTGCAAGTTGACTGTGATGCAAGCGAGGAGGCATACAGTGCCGTCGCCTATCTAAAAAGGACAAAAACGAGGAAGAAGAAGTTGTTACACGCTTCGCAGCATCCAAATCAAGGGTTGCACTATTACAGGAAATGACCTCGTGACATTTGGAGCAGATGGCTGCGCTGATTGGAGCACAGGTAGGGGAAATATGTCCTCGAACCCTTGAACGTGGACGTCAGCCGACTTAACGAGTGGACGAGTCAGATCGTGGTGATGAGGATGTTGTTGCGCACAAATTAAATGGCAATTTTGGGTCTAAATTCCAGGCCGTAGCACACAAGTGGAGCTAGAACTACAGGAGATTTAGAAGGGTGGTAAGAGTGACGGCATGGGTACAAAGGTGCAGAACAAATGCCTATTCTAGTTCGAAAACACGCGGGGAGCTAACTGCACGGCAGAAGTGGGCTGGATGAAGATGGGCCGAGAACATAGTTTTAGGCAAGAAGTCAGTCGGTTGAGGGCTGGAACAGATGTGTAACGAATGTCAGAAATCAAGGACTTGAAACGATTTCGAGATGAAAATATCCTTGTTTGTTTTGAGTATTCTGACCTTAGCTCCAGCAGAGCAACAGCCATCGAAGTCGCCAACAAAGCAAAAATTCAGAGTTATCGCTACAGGATTCCCCATACGTCAAGTTTTGAAACAAAATAATGGTGATCGATTTGAGGCATATATTCCACTTCTCACTTGTGCTGTCATGGGGCAGGAGCCTTCAGAGGTCCTGTCAGAAAGGTTTATCCGAGCCTGGAAAACGATTTGGGCACATTGAGGGCTTTAAAAAGGTTGAATGTGGAGAGTGAAGCATCAAACATGTTGGTTGGGATGGGGCCATAGTCCTTACCAGCAAAGACTATGACTCCACTATTCCGGACCAGTGGCCCAGAGATGGAAACTTTAAACCCAGCGAATGGAAGAGCCGGAGGGAGGAATACTTGATGGGCTTGACATTCGCTTAGCCGTGTGAGAAGCCAGTTCCCAAATAGCTGAAAGTGGGAGCTATTGTTCTAGGTGGAGAGGACAACCTGCCCGGGCAGACCTGGAAACTGAGCAGGTCCGACTTGTTTCCGGGGCGACAGAGAGAGAGAGAGAGAGAGAGAGAGAGAGAGAGAGAGAGAGAGAGAGAGAGAGAGAGAGAGAGAGAGAGAGAGAGGGAGAGAGAGAGAGAGAGAGACTCTTCAGACAGAGATCGCTCAGCTGATACGTGCCTTGGAAATGATTGGCCGCCAAAAAATGGACAGTTGTTCGTTGGGTTGGAATGCGGAGAAATGTTTCATTTGAATTTATTTTGAGCTGCACGTGTAAATTCAAGTGGAATCAAATGCATTATTTACAGATAAAAGTATCTACGGATGTGATATTGTCAGGTGACATAAGAGGAACTGCAGTAATGGTTGTATTTCAGAAATCTTTTACTCAGAAAAGACTTCTTTTGAGTTTTTTCAGGGGATTTTAATGCAAAAAAATGTAAGAAAAATGTCAGGAAAATGTCAGCCGTTTTCATTCCTCCTTTAAGCTGGATGCTAAGTTTGAGCATAGGCCATTCTTGTCATTATTAAGAAGCCCCAGATAATTAACACATTATGAGATTTTGGTGCATTAAAAAAAAAATCCAACTGTATAACAACTGACTTTGTATGTTTTAGAGCAATTTAATTGAATGACTTGTTGTAAATTGGTGTAATATAAATAAAACTGAATTGAATTCAATGTTTGACACGGCAGACTGTTTGGCAAAAATGTTCAAGGCATCCTACTTGAATTACAGCAGCTTTCTTGAGAATTAAGTTGTATTAATATTAGGACTAGACAGAATGTTGAAAATATGTGCTTTCTAGAACACAAATCAATAACTCAGAGATGTTTGGACATAAAACTGGGTATGTTTAGGTTTTAAAATGGAGGGCATGATGTAAAATGAAAAAGTTTATTTTATAATAAATGGAATTCGCCCCACGTGTTCAATTGTTTATTTTTGTATCCTAAAGTTCATATCTATGATGTTTCATTTTACAGCGAATATTGCATAGGCCTAATGACATAAACTGTTTTTATGTAGAAAGATGCCTAAAGGTGTAACTCTGGATTTTTGGTTTGGTTCTTTGGTTTGCCTATGGTTCATTTGAGGACACCTTCCTCTGCAGTGTCACGCTGCAGGATCACATAAAACTCTGTCCTCAAAAGTCAGCTTTTTTTTTTTGGCCAAAACAGAAAGGAACCGTGTCAAACAAAGCAGCTGGAGGTCGGACACAGCAGCAGCTTCAGATAAACACGAAAGTTTCCTCTCATTCATCTGTTTTAGAACCTGCACCTTAATTGATGTAGATAAGACGCACGCAGAAGAAAGGTTTGGATGCAACTTCTGCCTATTTGCTGCTGCCGCCTGCTTCACACACTGTGATGGAACGTCTGACACTCTGCCTAGCACCATAATGCGGTGCTCAAAGATAATTTTTTAAAAACTTTTTTTGTGGGATGCTTTGTTACTATCAATCAAAGTCAATGCAGAGGACAAAGTTACGGTGGTTAGGCAGATTTTTTTTTTTTTAATCTGCCCTGGTCGTCATGTTTCTGAGGCCATCGCACTAAGCTGTTGAAAATATAACCGTCATCACCGGCCATGCTCCCTTTCTTTACACACAATTGGGATGTGAACAGATTTTTATGGACGTTTTCAGTGAGAGAGTGCATTTTACTTACCTCATCCACAGAGCGGGAGGCGTCTATAGTGCGCACTTTGCCTTGTTTCTCGTATAGTTCAATGATTGGTCGTGTAGACTGCAGGTAGGTTTGGATTCTGTACATGAGAGAAACGGGACTAGTTATTGGGGTCGGGGGACGCGGGGGATTTAGAGGAGACGCAAATTAGGTCAAAAACACATACGCAGGTATCCAGCAGTCGCTTAAATGGGTCATGCTGATCAGACATGCTCGCTCAAGGACAGAAAGAAATCTAAACATTTCAGCCAAAAGGCACACGTGAACTGCACCTCTTCTCCAGGCTCTCCCTGTTGTCATCCGAGCGTCCGCTGCTCTTCCCTCTTTCTAAACATCTGTCGATGCAAACCTGTGCACATAAAGGGGGACGTGTCCTCAGTTCCAGTCGGGATGCGCTCGGCAAAGCACGGAACTAAAAACAGCCCGACTGCTTTTTGGCTGTGCAGTTTTTTTTTTTTCGTTTTTTTTTTTTCCATTACGTACCTCATTCCCACAGTCAAAGAAAAGCACAAACTTGACATCCGCTTTGCCATCCATGACCCGGGTCCACCCCTGAAGGTTGTCCTCGTTGCGGGGAAAACCGTCTATGAGGAATCTGAACTTTTTCTCGTCTTGCTGAATTGTCTCTTCCATCGCCTAAAACAGTAAGAATAAGAAATAAAAATAAATGTACACCCAGTAAGATCTTATTAAAGATGTTCAATGTTTTCCATTGAATACGTCCTTGAATACTGGGGGGGGGACAAAGTAGGTCCCAAAGAGCAGCTGTGAACAGTTTCGGTTAGGTTTCAAAAGACATGACAGATGTTAAAACGAGGACTAACGGTTAGTGATGGCCTCTTATCTAACTCTTGTGTGGTTGCACCAGAGTAAATAGTGGGCAGAATTTGTAGAAATTAAAAAGCTCACAATTTTAACCACGAAACAAAATCAAGACAGTAGCGACTACTAATTAATCTCTGAAAGAGATTTGAATGTTTTTGTTCAAATAAGCAAAATTTCAAACCTCAACATAGTTATTTCTCAACTTAATAGAGCAAAAAGAAACACTTACTTCTCATTGTAGCTGCATCCAGGGAATTTTTAATATGAAACAGTGATAACCACTCAATTTGGGTGTTTATGTACAGAGCCAAAGGCCATTACTTGCAAGATGAGACAACTAAAGATATTCCTATTGGTCACAGATAACCTTTGACCTACATGAAGTGTTTTGAGAGCATTCAAAGCAGTGAAGCTGCAAACAGGCCAACACATCAGGATAATCCTGCTGCTAGGCAAAGCCCAACCAGATTGAGAGTCTCCCCTTTATGATTCATACCTTCCTGAGTAAGTTTATGGTGATCTCCACCGGGACGATTTTGCCTTCTTTGATGTAGTTGGCAATGAGCTGTCCGAACTCTGACCCCTCCCTAGCTCGCTCTGCCCTGAGCAAATCCCCAGCAGATAAATGAGTGTAGTTGTAGTTCTAGGAAAGAAACACACACAAAGATAAATATATCATATCATCCATAGATATGTATGTTACATTTAAGTGGGATGAAAAGCAATAGAAAGAAATTAAATAACAGAATTTACGGTGACAGGAAACTTGTTTGTTTGGGGGTTTTTTTTCCCCCACTCACATGAAACAGACTAACCGGTAAGATGGCCTTCACAGACAGGAAAGCTCATTTTCCCTCACAGTCAAATGGGCAAAACAAGCTGGCCCAAAAAATGAAAGAAGTCTTTATTTCCATCTGGGATTCAGGTCTAACCACTCCACTTGATGCGTGGCAGCCAACACCCAGCAACACCCAGTATCTAAGAAAAGGAGTCTCTCTCGTTTAAGTTCTCCCTTACAAACAAACGCAGGCACACAAAAAGGCAAATCCTCCTGCCCCAACGGAGGCGAGGCAACTTGTTTTAACTAATTTTCCTTGCAGACTGATATCAAAACAGCATCCTGCTGGAGAGTTCCTGCTTTTCAAACTGCTTTGATGGAAACAAAGCTCTACAACTGTCTCCAGTGAACAAACAGATGATGCATTAAAGAAAACTTGACACTTTTTCCCATTTGAATATGTCCTGGAAACTGACTTTGATGTGTTCTTTAGATATAGCCAGTGCAGCCTGGCCTTGTTTTACGCTTCATAGCGAATATCAACATAGAAAACAAGGAACTGAAGAAATCACAGACAACTTGATTACTTCAAGTTTTGTTTTGTGTTTTAGACAGCAAGAATTCCAAACCAGTTATAAATCCCATTAATATCTTGTCAGTGGGAGCTCGTATTTGTTTAAAGGTGGAAGTGCACATCAGACTTGGTCGCACCATTACATAACTCCATCCGCATCAATAAGCCAATGACGAGGATAGTATACGGATGTAAAACCAGTGGGGTATATCCTGCTGGCTTTGTTTGCTCTGGGTCAGGGTTAAAAATAAGATTTACTTTATCTCTTAATTCGCTTGTTTACACATAACACTAATGAAGGGTGAACGACATTTCCTCTCATAGAGAATAATGCTGAATAGTTTCCGAGGAGTCACAACTGTTAAAGCGGCAATGTGTGGTTCCTGTAACATAGCTTTTGCTCACTTAAATCCATATCCATAACTGTATATCCTTTGTGCTAACTAGCTAGCTGGCTGGCTAACATACAAGTTCATTCTTGGAGGACACCGGAAGTCAATAAAAATTGAGTAATTACATCTTAATAATTGTGTAAATAGAAGATAAACCTATTCAGGAGGCCACCAAACGCAGTTATCACCATAATAGGTTCAAGATATCTCGACAAAGCTGGCATTTTTCATTGCGTTTTTCCTCTTACCTCCACGATTTTGGAGCACTGGGTCCCTTTGCCGGCGCCAGGCCCGCCAAGAACGAACACAACCTGCGGCTTCATGGTGAGCGACACCCTGTACGACAAGCTGGGCACCCTTTGACACACGTTGCCCAACAAACGGCCGAACATAAACCAGCGCCGGGTACGAACGACAAAGCGCCGTGATGACCGGTGAATGCGTGTCAGTGTCGCTAGATGGGCCAAAACGACACCACTTCCGCTATCGACCCCTTCGACCAATGGGCTTCGGCACACGGGCGTGATGCCGTCCGTAACCACGCCCGCTTGCACTTGTTATATTTTTCAATGCAGAGGTCGGGTGACGCCCCTCCCCTGCCTCTACAGCATCAGCACCTCCAAACCGAACGAGGCGACCCGCTGCTGGAAGAGGATGCTCCCTTGTCCCTTCTGCTCCGCTGCCCGAGGAGACATTTCATCGCGATATGTCTGCTAACCGACCCGCCGTATGCTATCCGGACGTTAATGCTGCCTCGCTGCCTCCATTCATGGAACACCATTCATGGATCCCCACGAATGGAAGTTCGCGGCGTGGAAAACACTCAATTTAGCGCGTTAGAGTGCCTCCCCCCTCGCCTTTTACAGTACACGTCGGTTTGGTGACGCTTCTTTTCATGTAGGTCAAAGCGATGAAGAGCCCGATTTTGTTCTTTTTTTAAGGGCGCCGCGTAGATGTTAGGGGCTGATAACAGGGAAAGCCAGGCAAACAAAAGGCATCCAGCCCTCCTCCTCCTCCTCTGACGCACCTGGCTGCCCTGTCGCCACTTGACATGACAGCGCAGAGCCGGGAGCAGAGCAGCAGGACCAAGGGGCACCGACGTGCAGCCGGACGCGCGGACTCGACGAGGAGCGGAGGAGCCTGCGGGCGCTCGGCGGAGAGGCAGCGACTGCCCAGGGGAGGCCGGATTGCAGTTTCTGGGGACGAGCGCCAAGGGCAGTGCGGCAGTCAGACCGGGGGGAGGAGGTTGCAGAGATTTGTGATGTACTCCCCCTCCGCTCAACTCGCCCTATCGTCCTGGTGATATGATGGTGGATGTTTTCAGCCTTGATCAATGGTGACTGGGGGACTCCTTGCGCTCTCTTTTCCTTCCTAACCAATCACTGGTGATGTGCAATTAAAAGATTAGATCTGCTCTTCAAGGCAAGGGTGGAACCCCGGGGGAGACCGATGAGCATACTGGCCAGGTATCACTTGCTCCCTTCTTCTCTGGTTTTGCTCATTCTGCTCGCCGTCTGCACTATGGGCTGTATTCAGAGCATTGCATGCAAGCCCCGCATCAGACGGGAGAACATTGTGGTGTACGAGGTGTCCGCCTCAATTGACCAGTGTCCCACAATCATTGAGGAGAACTCGCCGATCGTGCTCCGTTACAAGACGCCCTACTTCAGGGCCTCGGCGGGTGTTGTGATGCCACCAGTGCCTCGCAATGAGACCTGGGTGGTGGGCTGGATCCAAGCCTGTACCCAGATGGAGTTCTACAACACATATGGAGATATTGGCATGTAAGTGTAGGGATTTGGATACATTCCCATGTGTTTCTTGATGTATTTTGAGATGGGACACACATGAGAGCATTGAACTCTGACGACTCTTCTCAACGTTCTCTTCTACAGGTCAAGCTGGGAGCTGCCTGAGCTGCGAGAGGGCAGGGTCAAAGCTATTAGCGACTCTGACGGCGTCAGTTACCCCTGGTACGGAAACACCACAGAAACCGTGACCCTGACCGGCCCAACGTCCAAACCGTCCCGACTAACAGTCAGCATGAACGACAACTTTTACCCCAGCGTAACGTGGGCAGTTCCCATCAGTAACAGCAACACACCCATGCTGACCCACATCACCAGGGACCAGAGCTTCATCACCTGGCTGGTGGCCATGAACTCTGTCACAAAGGTAGGAATCCAAAAATCCCGAGCCATCTCGGTACTCTCAAGACTTATTTTGCTCGAATTCCTCTAGAACTGTAAATCAGTATTTCTGCCGCGCTAAGCACTTCTCAGGTGCAAAGTTTTCAATGACCTCATCAATGTCTTCTTGTCCCGAATGCAGCCCCTTAAAGGGACACAAAAAGCCAGTCTGGCTACACTCTTATAACCATGTTATAAAAAAAAAAAGTTAAAAAGTGGAACTTTTTTTCTTCTTTTCTATTGATGTTTTCATTGATTTGGCTAGGTGTAAAACACAGTGTGGTGTCAATTATCCTGAACATGACTGTTCATGAATCGGCCTAGACTTGTTTTAAAGTTCTTTATCTTGTTTATCAGTCACAAAATGTGCGGAAAAAATGAGATATTTTGTTGGCTCAGATAAACACATATCTATTTGCAGTGGAGGACATGATGCTAATTTAAATCAGGCACTATCAAGGCAGTCTTAATGCGCTTAAAACAAATTATGCACATTTGAAATCCCATTCACATGAACGCTGTGCTTTCTTCCTCCTCCAGGAGCGCATTGTGTTGCAGACAGTGCGGTGGCGGATGCGGGTCGACATTGCTGTGGATCCCGACATGCCTCTGGGTTCTCGGGCTTCACTCGTGGGTCGTCCCTACCAGGAGCAGCCACACATCCTCAACTACCAGGAGCCCATTCCTCCCAACGCACTGGGGAGGCCGAACGCTAACGATGCCCAAGTGTTAATGTGGAGGCCTCGGAGGGGGGCGCCACTCGTCGTCATACCCCCTAAATAAGAACGTCAAACCCGTGCAATGATAACACGACAAAAGAATAAGCGTTCCCTTTCCATGAATAGGGTGTTGCAGTTGAAGCAAATGGCAATGAGCTCATCAAGCCTGCTGGATTTTATTCCGGCTCCTTATCTCTGAGGGACTCAAAGAGGACCGATACTATAAGCCAAAGTGGATATTACGTCATTGATCTGACATGGCACAAAGTCAGAAAAATAAGCCTACAAATAACTGTTGTCGAGGACCTTGTGTGGCATCAAGGCTTATCAGATAAGTTTTGGAGTACATAAAGAGCCCTGCTTGCATTTTCGCAAAGAACGAACACGGTTTTTAGATGTCCCATTGAGGCATTAGCCCACTAGAAGAACTGCATCCTGCATCCTTATGTAGATCCCATTGCATGAGAGAGAGTGAGTGGGACAGTAAAAAACTGTCCTGAAGAAGTTTAAGGATAGCATTTGTTTTGTATAACTTGTTACCTGAAGACGTTTTGATTGAAAAGTCAGCCAACCATGCAATGCAATGCAGGCTGGTTAAACCTCATCTGTGCCAACCATGGCCTTCAGCACACTCAGTACCAGTATTAAAGGATGTATGCAGATAATTTTAAAGAAAAACAAAGTATTATATGAGTCTTTTTAGATTAAGATTTAACTCATATATTGACCAGATTGTATTAACAGCACCCGCCTGGCATAAAAGTCTGAAAGAAGAAGCAAATGTGCGTAAGTTTTCACTGGACTTTTGCTCACATGTCAAACTTGCGCACCAACATATTTTTAGCACACACGGTTCTGTTTCGCATCGAATGCATTCAGATCGGTGACACCATGTGTGAGATGTGCCTGATCTTTCACAGCGCTAAATAAATCATGTCAGACATTCTTTCAATCAGTGACATTACTTGGAATACTGCCATACAGCCAATTGTAAAACAAGACGGTAACAGTCAGGTTAACTCAGAGAAAGCGTAGATTTGATGTGGCTGTCATCAGGTCATGTCAGGTATTGAAATTTTGTCAGTCTTGTTTATCTAAATGTATCCCTTTGTGTGGGGTTAAACATCAATGTTGTCATGTCTCATGTCAACTGTATTTTGTGGAAATAATCTGCAGGTGAACACAGACGGAGATCATGCTATGTCATGTCTGAACTCTGTCCAAGCCTTTGCCTGCCACTCCACACGCATGTCACATGACTCATTCTCCATCTGTGCCTCTCTCCAGGTTCACGCCTCACCTTCCCGTATGGCTGCACCATTTCCCCCCCGCCCCCATCTGTCCGCTTCACCATGCACACCCTATTGCCAAATTTCCAACTCTTGTCAACAACTATGCAAACATGTATCTGCTGAACACGGCGTGCGTCTGTATGATCATCAGATGGTTTTTAGAATACCTTCTGAAGATACTCTGAGGTTAAACTAGGCCGCAGTAACTTGGTCTGGTCTA
Organism: Menidia beryllina; assembly: GCA_013363375.1. Classification (NCBI taxonomy): domain Eukaryota; kingdom Metazoa; phylum Chordata; class Actinopteri; order Atheriniformes; family Atherinopsidae; genus Menidia; species Menidia beryllina. The sequence goes on from JABUIW010000209.1 coordinate 1,236,819, forward strand.
CATTTGTGTCACAGCGCCTCTGCTTCTTCAGCCATCTGTTGCTATAGAGACTGGTTTGGTTTTCCAGGGTGCACTGCAACTGGAACTAAGAAAAAAAAAAAAAAAAGGGAAAAAAAGATGCTCGAAATATTCATGGGTGTGCCCGGCTCAGTGTGTATGCAGTAGTGGAAGGGTGCATGCAAACACAAACAGATGCAGGCACTTTGATGTAAAAAGGGATCAAGGCAGCTTTTTTGTAGCACATCAATTCTGTGATTTGATGAGAGCTTTATTTTGCATTTCAATAACTGTTGAAAAAGTGCTTTTGATACAAATACCAAGAATGTCCGCAGGAAAGTGCGAGCAGCCATCTTCCTGATTTTTTGAGGTATATTCAATCTCACAGAAAAAGGAAAATCAGTATCTTTGGGCAGGTGTGACCCTTCCTCTTTGCAGTAACTTTATTCATTCGACCACTAGATGGAAGCTTTGTTCTCCTCTCTGACCCAGGCAACATCAGCATGGTTGATGCTCCCTTTGTAAATATCCGGTATCCTGTTCACACTTCCTATATCATATGGGAAGCACTAAAGTAAAAACAAGCATTCGTGAGGGTTTTAATCATCATCTCATTCTATTTTGTTTGACTGTAACAGCATGTGCTGGCATGGCAAGAAGACGTCCCTGTAATCCTTCACTGTTCCAAGTGAAGCATTCCCCACACACACATTTATTTCCCGATATACGGTCCTTCCCCCATCCGTTGTGCAAAGCCACATCACAGCTGTGGCTTTTTTTGGCAGTAGCAGGCACTTGTGTAGCTTTTTCATTCCCTGCGTGTGCAGGTTCCACTTGTCAAAAAGTGGTGGTCACAGTTCACAGAGTCCCTGCTCAGCCCGGGCCGAGAGGCTGCCATTTCCTCTGTCAGGCACCACAGCTCAAACAGCTCCCCGACTACACTCTGATGGCACCGCCGCTGGCAGGTTTCCCTTCGTAGCCGTAAAGAAACGTGGCAGCAATGACCAGCAATGCCCCTGTGAAGAATATCCTGAGGAAGTAGCAGACAAAGAGCAGAAAAATTCATTAAAAAATGAATCCCGCAAAGAAACGATATTCGTCAGTTCATTCGGCGTGAGCATAGTTACCCCGTGGGGTTAAAATCCATGAGGAAGAAATACGAAATAAAAGCAGACACAATTATCGACAGAGATGTGGCGAATCCTTTCAGGATGTTGTCTGCGTATTTTATCACCACTGCAATGACCAGCCCGCCCAGAGCCTGCAGGTAAAGATCAGTTAGGGTCGAAGGAAAAGTAGACACCCAAACAGAGTCATTTCAATTGGAAATTTCAGATAAGGGGAAAAAAAACAACTTGTTTGTAATGACCTAACCTGAAGGACAACGACTGTGCAGGCAATACTATTGTAGCCCTGGAACATCCCCGACTCCCTCAGGCTTTGGCTGTCGTAAACTATCATTCCTATAAAGCCAAACACAAAGCTGAACACACCTGAAAGAGACAAAACAGAAAAGAGGCGAGGCTTAGTTCTGAAACGTTCCATTGCCAAACAATTTTTAAAAATCCATTATGTCCAACAAGGAGGTTTTTTACTTGCTGAGTCATCCATAGCTGACTGCTCTGTTTTCACTGTTCTTTCATTTTCAGTAACCCGAGTATTTTTTAGAGGTTTTATTTGAAGAGAGACAGGAATACATACTTACAGTCTCTCATTTTGCGTCATTCCAAACAAACAGGTTTAGTCATGAGCCACTCACTTTGTAAAGAAAGGATTTTCACTTTGCACCATGTAAAACAAGGCTGTTGAGTTTTTTTTAACTCTCTTTCTCTAAAAAACTTAATGCTCGAACTATTCATTGAGTAGAATAAAAAGAGAAGAAGACAACAAAGATGGAAAAAGAACAGCGCTGTTTGTGACCCACTTATGGTGATCGAGAAAGAGTTTTAAACGCTCGTAGGAATCCCCTTGATACCTTTAATAAAATGAAAGGGGACAAGGTGTTGTAATACAAGCAGATGTATTGTTTAATATTGTTTATATACTACAGAAAACGAAAACTGTAAAATATCTCTGATATTGTATTATTGTGTTGAGGCACAGACCTGCAAGACTGACTTTTATGCTTTAAGAACCAAAAGGTTTGATCTGTTAGTGGGACGTTTTGCTACTTTATGAGAATTTGATACCAATATAATTCTCTAACATATTATGCAAGACCCCTGCAGTAGTTCAGAAAGGTTAAACTTAATACATCATGTATAAAACAGACATGTGATTCATGAATCAGAACAGAAATGTCTAATCTGCTATAGAGAAATAGACCATAACCACTCACCTAACTGGATGTTACGGACCCAAACGCTCTGTTTGGTCTCCTTCAAAATCTTCTCAAAGTAAACTCCCGCAAAACCGCTGGACAAGCAGGCTGTCAGCACAGCCATGAGCCCCACAAACTGGGAGCCCGCCGTCACTATCTTCTGCTCCGAGTCTGCTCCCGAGTCTGTGGGCCACTGTTGAGGTAAAAAAAAAAAACACCCTAAATTACTCACATGCGGAGGACAGCAAAGTCCTTGGACGTGAGGACACAGCTCTGGGACACAGCTGCTGGTACCTGCACCAGTGTGACTCCAGCCATGAGGAGGAGCAGGGAAACCCACTGGTAGAGGCCTAACTTCTTCCCAAGCATGGAGACTGAAAACAGCGCTGTGGTGAGGATCTTCAACTGATAAGTGACCTGTGTGAAGCACAAAGACACCAGTGGTGTGTCAGACGAGACTTTTAACAAGACATTTTCAGTCTTTGCAGAATCCCTTTAAGCTCATCTGATAGATTTGAGAGTAATAAGGGTATACAGTGGGGGAAAAAAGTATTTGACCCCTTGCTGATTTTGCCCACTTACAAAGAATGCAACGATCCATAACTTTAATCATCTGTACATTCTAACATTGAGAGACAGAATTCCATAGAAAATTCCAGAAAATCACATCATATGAATTTATAAAAATTGATAACCATCTGATGAGGAAAAATAAGCATTCTTTGTAAGTGGGCAAACCTGCAAAATCAGCAAGGGGTCAAATACTTATTTCCCCCACTGTATATGTTGGAAAATTTTACACCAACTCTGACCATAATAATAATAATAATAGATGCCCACTAAAGTCTCAGATTTGCAAAACAAAAATGAAGTTATACAGGACACTAATTGCTCCACAAAGACTCACACACACAGTGAACATGCTGCCATATATTTATGTGTAACCTGATAGGTGGCTGCATCAAGGTTGGAGAGGGCAATGTAGAGCAGATTGTTCTGCAGCGTGTAGATGGCCGCCGGCACAGCCAGCTTCATGGCCTCCGCCGGCTTGTTCACAATCTCCTCCTTCAGCAGCAGATTCATCGCTACCAAGCTGAAATCTGATGAGGACAGAGTGCTGTCAGTAATTTGAAGCCGAGGACCGACCGGTGAAGCTTGTTGAAGCAAAAGGGAAGTATTCGTATTATGTTGCAGTGCTTAATCTTCACCTGGGAACTGACCCAGAGGACAAAGCAGAGCTCCTCTTTCAGGCTCTCCACCTCCCCCGCGCTTTCCTACTCACTGTTCTCCGTGAAGACGAGGAAGGTGCAGGCAAAGATCTTGAGCACTTCAGCCAAAACCACAGCAGAGGAGGCCAGGTAGCGGGGACCGTCCTCCTTTAGGGTCCGGGAGTAGCGCATGATGAGCACTAGCGAAGTGGTTTGTAATACCAGGACCCCCAGTGACATGTACTTTAGCCGCTGGGATTGAGGTGAGGCCAAAGCCATTTTGCAGGACTCTTTGTCCGGGTTTTCAGTCAAGGGAGGAACCTTAAAAACAAGATAAAAGAATGGAACTGCTTGCTTGTTTCTGACATGTGCAAGCCGATCTCCTGAAAGGATATTGTTAGCTTGACTCAAGAGCCAGCTGGTTAAGGCCACCACAACTCTGTCCCCCAAAGCTTAATCTGGACCTAGACCGTCTCTATGTCTACCCTTTCACAAATAAACACCTTGTTTCTGTAGTAATGTCCTCCGCTGGGCTCATCTTTCAAGCCTAAGAATTCTGACAAAAGCCAAGTCCAAACAATTATTGCAATTCATTCATCTTAATTTAAAGTCATCTAACAAGGACCCAGATATTACAGCTTGCTAGCTTTGGTCCCAATAGGTCAGTAGTTATTTGGAAAGAAGTCCCAAAAATGTTTAAAAAATAATAAAAAAGAAAAAAAGCCTACACATACCTGATTTAACCATGACTTTAAACATAAGTATAACCCAGTTCTAACAATGACAATAAAATCTTGTTTTGATCACACACAATTATAATGATTTTTGCTTTTGGACAGCTAAACCCTAAGTTTCTACCGAATCCTGATCAAAACCTCAATAGAGCCTAACCTCAACACTATAAAAAAGAACCTTGATGGGAGAAATTCCCATGACAGGAAGAAACGTTGGTGTCTAAGGTATCCACAAGTAGGATTACAAAATGGGAACAAAAAATTTGACAGCATATGCAAACACAAGTGTAAGCTATCCTTAAATAAACACATTTTATAGACTTTAATTCACCTTTCACAGTATAAGATAACCTTTAGTTCTAATCTTTGCCGTATCAAAACACAATTTTGCTCAAATGGGATCTTGTTTGCATGTTCAACAGACAATTTGAATAAGGCACTAAAGGCAAACATGCACAACACACACACACAATGTGCCATAATCACTCATGACTTGAGTACAGTGCCTTGCAGGAAAGTTATTTTCACTTTTTCTGCAATAGCTTATCACTAAAACGCATGGCCAACTGACTGGGGCGTCATTATGCAACAGCTGATCTGACAGTAATAAGTTAAGTATTACCATTCTCATATTTCCGGGATCCTCAAGGTCTGAAGAGAGATATTCTTCACTCTTCTCGCCGGCATTTCCTGGTTGCACCATCCTATCTCCAACAGGTTTCTAGTTTCTGGCAAGGTTCCTCTTTTTCTTCGTCACCCCTTCAACATAGCCCAAATCAAAGGCTCTTTTTGGGCTGAGGGCAGTATGTTAAAATACACCAACCATGCTAAACTTATCAGAAGTGTCAGTTTTAGAGAGACCCACAGTGCCTTACTCATGGTGGGAGGAGCTTAGGCAGCTTTCATAGAATGAACAAGGAAAACCTGTAATACCGGCTTGGATGGGCTATTTGCGTTGCATAGTTATTAACTGGTGACTCCATGGCTTTGTAACCCTTATCCTAAGACAATATAAGGTAGATGCATTGTCTAAGCGTCTAAATCCTTTCAGCCTTTTGTGAATGGACTTACTCTATAAAAACTTATAGGACGACAGAAATGTGAGAGCCACATTATAAACTGTCCAACTCTACTGCTTGGCTTAAGTCAAATCCACAGAGCCATTTCATAAAATGGTTCTATAGTATTTACCAGCGGAAAAGCAAAAAAAAAAAATAGGATGTACACGATGCCATGCCAACCAAAGTACTGTTGACTGAACAGTAGGTGTGGTTTATTCAACACACTGACTTCCTTGTGTGGCAACTGTGATTTCCTGAAGGGGGGTTGGCTGCACAATAATTCTCTGTTTGTATACAAAAAACGCACGTATCCTTACACAGAGCAAATAAAGTCAAAGACCACACATACATACATACATACATACATACATACATACATACATACATACA
>JABUIW010000209.1:1242928-1311059 GCA_013363375.1 Menidia beryllina
ACACACACACACACACACACACACACACACACACACACACACACACACACACACACACACACACACACACACACACACACACACACATACATACATACATACATACATACATACATACATACATACATACATACATACATACATACATACATATAATTTTTACCACAAAAACTGATCACTAACAGAAATTACAAAAAGAAACACAAACAAACGACATATATAATCATCAGCAATAGCTCAACACCCCATTACAAAGCGATACGAATTTAAAAGTAAATATACATTAATGATATAATAATCTTATATAAAAAATAAGAATAGTTTTTTGACTGTCACAGTTCAACTAAGATACTTATGGGGTCTGTAATGAGGTTTTAGGCCAATGGCAGATGTATACATGAAAATGGTCTTTAAGATCTTGGATCTTTTTCTATATTTTAAAAAACACAACCATGTGCCATTCTTTTGACCACCATCGTCCAGTTTCCTATTTTCTTAAGAGCACACCATGCCGACAAGTGCCAACTAAAAGGTCAGTCAAGAATCTTTTAGAACTTTCTCCAAGTCATGAAAAATATTCAGACGTGATCCTTTAAAGCCTTTGGTAAAAACTCATTATCAAACGATGTGTTCTAATGTATTCAATGTATGCAATCCTTTTTTTTTGTGTATTGTCACCAGCTCAGTGATGTCATATGTCTGTTGAATTAGGAGAAGCAGGGTTTCATATAAAAATGTATCAGAATCTGTGCAGAAAATAGCCATCTGTCATTTGGGCAGTAATATGGTAAATGTGGATGTCAAGGATACAGCATAGTTTACTCTTTGAAAAAAAAAATCACTGGCTTCATTTCTTTTAAAAGGTCTAGAGTAGGGGGTGTCAGAAAGGAAATCTGGAGCCTATTCTACATGTTATTAGGGAAAAGCCGAGAATGTCCTGAGAGAGCAGTGTGCTGAAAATGTGTGGATCATTCTAAAGCATGAATTATAAACCAATAAAGGAAACAGTAACTTATTACGAAGACATTCAGCTGTGTATTTGAGAAAACGTAATTCTTCATCTGACAATGCATCTAATGAAAACATATAGATTTTTTTATTTCGAATAATATATATATATATATATAAATATATTTTTTAAATTAATTCATTCATTATTTTTTTAATTAAATTATTAATCTATTTTGGAATTGACTGTACATAATAAAAAATATCTTTAACCAGTCAAACTGCAACCCTCTGCCACGTGGATGATTGAGTATTCTTTATAGAATCTCAGTTTTAGCCCTCAGTTTTAAAAAATGCTTCACTGAAATTCAGTGTTCACTAAAGTCGATATTCAGTAAGAGAGTACATTTAAGTTAAATTAATGACTACTTGACCTACACCCTCCCCCTCCCCTCCCTTTACCTGGAAGAATGAATTCATTCTTTCCACCCACGCCGTTGGAGAGCCTTACCTGCAGGGCCGTGCTCCGCGTGGACGTGCACGTGGACGTGGACGGCACGCGCTCACGCGCTCCTCGTGCTGGCCCTCATAGACGCGTTTAGGGCGTTAATCCCGCTGCAGATTGCAAAGAACCGACAGCTGAGGCGATGAAAGTGTCACTGATAAACCGAAGGTGAAGAAGTCGTTCTTCTTTTCTTTTTTTTTTCCATGGGGAAGGAATCCCTCCTCCTCTATATTTCATGAATGGACCCCTGTCACGTCCCGTTATACTCCAGAATGTTGGTGACGTCTGCTCACAGAAATGTCACAAAGTGGAGGTTGTGTTTCACCGTTTAAGTAAATGTGGGGAGGATTGATCGTTTTTCTCTCGGCTTCTTGTGCCATTTGGCATACCTGAGTCCTTTGTCCCTGGGGGGATTTTTTGAGGATTCGTTGGTAAACAGGTGGATCAATAAGTTCTACGTGTACTTTTAACATCAGTGCTTCAGTCACCGGAATTAACTCTAAATGAGAATCTAAACGGGTCGTTAACTAAGTTCAGTTTCTTACTTTTTTTAGACAGTAATTGATTAAAACTTGGCACCAAAGACTGTAAATGTAGATGTTCTGCTTTCCCCCTATGTGGTGTTTTAAAAAGCAATGGTGGATGGACTTGGCATTTCTGAGAGTGAAGCAATATTCACAGGGGAATATTGCAAATCATGTTAAAACAAAAATAAATAACATTTTAAAAAATTAATGGATAGTGCAGGTAAATTATTTAAGATCATGTTTGACTAAGAGCTTTTTTGTATAAAAATATTGCACGAACAACAGTTTGCATGGATGGTGTCACTTAAAAATCCCTTTTTGAAGAATTGTTTAACAAATGCCTCAGTCAGCCTGATCAAAGATTTGAACATGTATTTTGAATGAGCAGAACGTTGATCTTTAATTTCTAATAGAAAAACAAACTGAAGAAAGAATTGTTGTCAAAGTTACACTCAGTGGGGTAGGAAAGTGGCAGAACAGAAACACGAGCACATTTGAATCCAGGTAAAATGGAGATTTAACAAGAGGCTGAACTGTATAGTATCAAGTTGTGGTCACATTGGCCACGTTTTGATGTATAATTTGTAAATGCTAAGGAAGTAAAGGAAGCTTACCAGCAGGAGTGTGAAACATCTCCTCACTAACTGATTTTGAACTGTTGATTTTTCCAAAACAGTTTTGATGTAACAAAGTGATGAGATATTAACAGCCCAATGCCTTGTGGCCCATTTCAAGTTTTAATGGTCAAAGTATGGGAAATCAGTTAGGCCTCAAAGAGAAATGCGATTGATGAGGACATGAGTGACCATGCTCATGTATGTCTTCCAAATAAAGGACGCTACTTGGACTTTGCTATTTTCCAATTATTCTTTCTCAGTCCTGATTCTTTTTCATTTTTGAATTATATATGAATGTATAACTGAGCATTTCAAGAGCCATTTTAGTGGTACATTTTAAGTTCAGAAGAAGAAGAAGAAGAAGAAAATCAATTATACTCAAATGTATCCCGTGTTTTCTTTGCATTTTTCCAGATTTGAGAAAATTGAAGGAAGGAGCAGTATTTCATTATTTAAAGGAGATGGACTGCGTTTCTTCATTTCTGTTATTATTTAGCAAGGAGGTAGCTAACGTCAATTTACACTCCAACTCAGAGGGTGGCGCTAATGCTTATTAAAGCTAGCTTCTAACCTACCAGTTAAACTGGTGGGTAAAAGAAGACGATGAAGAACGGCACAACACGTGTTTCCGGTTTTTCCTTTGCCTGCTTGTAGAAGAGCCCGACTGTTGAACGGTTCGCCAAGTTAGGGAATAAAAATGGTTCGTAAACTGAAATATCATGAACAGAAACTGTTGAAGAAGGTGGACTTTATAAACTGGGAGGTGGACAACAACCTGCACGAGGTAAAGGTGTTGAGGAAGTTTCACATCGAGAAGAGAGAAGACTACACCAAGTGAGTGACAGTACTGGGCCGCCGGAACACAGCTTTAATTTATCTTCTTTGTTGTTATTTGTGCTATTAAAGCCGAGTTTAGTGTGGTAAAACCTGTTTATGAATAATAAACAAGAACCAAACTGGCATATTGCTGTTTTTTGAGCAAAAAATATTGAAGCTTCTTGAGTTTGTATTCAACTTTTCCTGCAACTCGTGTCGGATCTGAAACGATTTCTTGGTTAATGGGCAGTTTAAGTGATCCAAATATTTAGATGTTACCGGATATATGGAACATTTTGGAGAATGTGATAACTGAAATAATGTAAATAATGAAAAACGACTTTCTCGCCCCCTCACAGGTACAACAAGCTGAGTCGTAACATCAGAGACCTAGCTCAGAAAATTCGAGACTTGGATGAGAAGGATGGCTTCAGGGCTCAGAGCTCTCACCGATTATTAGAAAAACTGTAGGTATTCTCAGGAAATGGCAACAAGCCTTGCCTAAAAGCTTGCATATGATTCTCTTCTTATCTTTTATTATTTTTTTACACGGTTATTTAGGTACAGCATCGGCCTCATCCCCACCAGACAGAACCTGGCCCTCACAGAGAAAGTCACAGCTTCCTCATTCTGCAGGCGAGGACACTGTAAAGTCGGAGTGAGATGAAGGAGACAGACACTTACCTGTCGGGCTGATAACTCACCAGCTGGCTGTTTGTTCTTTGACAGGAGGCGGCTGCCCAGCATCATGTTGAGCCTTCGCATGGCTCAGAACCTGAAGACAGCCATTACTTTCATCGAACAAGGGCGTATCCTTTACTTCTTGCTTGTTGCATGTTCCAAATTTCGACTAAGTGGAATTGTTGTGTCCAGGGCTGGAAATTGTTTAGTAGTTCATCCCCCCTTGACTCTTGACAGATGTGCGTGTTGGCCCAGATATCGTGACAGACCCAGCATTTCTAGTCACAAGGTTTGCCTCCTTTTTGTTTGGATTTCTAACGGTTTTTTTTTTTTTGTACCAACCATGTGATTTAAAAACAATGTGCAGTGGTTTCTTCAAATATGAAATGTTGACGGCGTTGCTCCAATCGTCTGTTGTCCTGCAGAAATATGGAAGACTTTGTCACTTGGGTGGACTCCTCGAAGATCAAGCAGCATGTTGTGAATTATAACGACGAGGTGAGTGAGCCTGTTGACAAAACGCTGGAAACGTGGATATTCTTTACAGAATTTTGGCTCGGACCGGAATAAAGAAATGTGCGTCAGAGTGCAATAATATAAAACAAGCTTTTCCACAACCTCAGACAATACATCTGGGGAATGAATCACACATAAATTGAAACTTTCATGTTACAAGTTCTTTTGAAAACCACTTACTGCATATTAATACTGCACATTAACACCGCTGTAGGTCCTAATAAAGCTAAAGTTTGTTGAAAATGATTACAGAACCATTGTTTTAAGACAGCTGAGCCTGTTAAAGAGTTTCCAGAAAGCAAGTTTCCCGATGACACAGCTGCAGCCTCATTTTAGGGACATTTGTTTACATATTTTTAGTCTATAGCTTTAGTTATTTTGCATTGAAGTTGCCTCATAGGTTTTATAGTTTCCCATTATTTCTCTCGTATGTGAGAATTGATCAGGATGTAATTAAATCCGACATTCACCGGAGGAAATCTGACCGGTGCGTCTTGTCTTGCAGAGGGACGACTTTGATCTGATCGCCTAAGTTTGGCTGAGAGGAGCCAGAACCACCAGCGGTTCGGATGTGGTCACTGGGGAAAATCAATTTTAAAAAGACTCATTCTTCTGATCAAACCGGAACACGGCGCACTGCTCGTGAAGCTTCTGTCAAAGTTTTGTGGACTGACAGCTGATCCAGCACGTGAAAGCAGAAGCTGTAAAAATGGTGTGCGGTGTCACACAAAGACTGGAAATGAAAACGTCTGAGGTGCGGAATCTTCTAATTCTGGTGGATTAGGCTCCTGACAAAAGAACTTAGTCATAGTGAGTGTCCACTTTTACACAAAGCAGAAATATTTAAATGGCTCAACGAATAAATAAATCAGAATATGAAAAATGCACCAATTAAGTGATAAAACGCAACTAGATTTTATATTTGTAGTGTGATTTCTGATAAATACTTTGGCTTTAATAAGAATTTAATATACCACATGCTTATAACGTCAGGATCAGCCATTTCAATCAAACAACCTCATTTGCATAATTAGGCTGCTGTCTCTAAAGGAATGCAAAAACAACAAATGGAAATAAAGAGGCTTGTAGGAAAATAACAGGTTAAGGAAATAAATGTGAGAAATGAAAGGAGAAGAAAGGCATCTATCAGTAAAAGAGAAATAAAAGTCTAAATAAATGGCTTAAATACATGTTTTGGGAAAGAAATAGCAAAAACAAAACTCCAGAGAAAAGTATTAACGGCACAAAATAAGACTAAAGTGACTCAGATAAAAAACTAAAATGAAACTACAAAATGTTGCATTTAATTTTAGCCTACTAATGTGCTTTTGAGCCACTTGAATATTTCTGCTGTTATTGTGAATTCAGTCCTCTACAAATAACCTCAAAGCTTCCTTTTTTGTTTTTTCCTTCAAAACAAAAATTGCTTGTGGATTGTCAGTTTGTTGTTTAATAAAACATGTTTTGTACGAAAGACTGCAGTTTTTGTGTGGGAGAGGGACACAAAATATGGAGGTCTGGGTTTCCAGAACATGAAAACACATCTCTGGTGGCACGACGACGCACATAAAAAGGCAGAAAACAGCATGGGAGAGGATGCAAATGATGTCCCAAAATGTGTTTGAAACGCAATTTCACATGCATATAATATATTTCTTTAGTTTTAGACATTTATATGAACAGTCTGAATTGTGGAGGATCAGCTTTCGAGGTTATATTTTCTATTCCTGGTTACTTAACAGTGTTTTTAGTTTTTAAATGAAAGCACCTCTATTCTTTATCATAAGCATGATGATTCACAGAACACACTACCCGTGACCCCACAGAAGGAAATACTCCCTGAAAGCCTCTGCATTATTTATCAACCAGGAACAGACTTCTTAGAGGACCACATTTCAGAAGAATAATTTGCATGGAGGGGCTGGCATTCGTTTCCTCTGTGAGCTCTGTTGCTTGTATCTTCTTTGCTTGCTTCACCCCATTTCTAGTTTTTTATTACAAAGAAAAAAAAAAACCAACTCCACCTTTGCAGAGGTAGTTTTAAATGCAGATAGCTAAAGAGCGCCTGATGGTGCTCTCTCCTCAACATAAAACGGTGCACGACCCGATAATTCAAAATCTTTATGCAAGATTTTTTCAAGTCGTCTGAAGATTCTATATAAATCTCAACTAGTGTGAAATTGGACACGCACTAGCCTGATTTTTTAAAGCTTTTTATTTCCCAAGCTATGATTGAACATGGCTTACAACACAAGTAAATGGCTGTGAATATTTAACTGCCTGAGAGTCTGCGTCCTCATATAAGGACATTGCATTTCTGTCTCTCTTTACTATGATGCTTCTCTTTTCTTTGACCTTTGACCTCTTGGCCTCTGGTATCAGACACTACTGTTTGAAATCTAAAGTAAAATGGTTTTAAACATTTTCAACCATTCATGTTCTTATTGTGGAATTAAAATATTGTAAATAAGTCATTTGGACAGTCAGAACCAAATTTAATTAAATATTCAAACAAATATTTGAAGATAAACCCACTGAGCCTGTATGAAGAAAAACTACCTGTACCATGACAAACGTCTAGTTATTAAACTTAATAGGTCCTACTGATCCCAGATATCTAGAAAAAAGCAAAAGAACTTCAAATAAAGGCATGGAGGTTCAACCCAAAGACAGGTCGATTTGACCAAATGTAAAAATGAGGATACCAGTGAGGAACAGAGAAAGTGGTGTTTTATTTTGTTATCTCAGGTCGGGAATCAAGGACTGAAGCAAAAAAAAAAGAAAAAAGTAACAGGAAGCATCAACCGATGCGACAAACGAATGCAGAGGTGGGAAATGTTTACAGATGAGCAGATTTAATTTTGGGCCATGTTTTCATTCTGCTTTCCTACACTAAACATTCTCATTCTAGAAAAGCCAGTTATTGTGGTTCCTTGTTTTTAAAACAAGGCTAATTAGGAGCTCTATGACTGTGATGCTTAGCTGCAGTTATATGAACAATTTGTAATAAAAACAAAAGAGTTTATTAGAAAGAGTGAATTTAGCGAGTTTTAGGGAAAAAAATAGAAACAGAAAAACGTGAAAAAAATACTGATGAAAACATGAAAAGCATGTTTTTTTCTTTATTATTAGGCTTTGGTGATGCATCTAGCTAATGATTCTATGTTCCAAGCAAGTGCCACGATCACATTCACAGAGGCTGCTCTTACATCTTTTTCTGACCTGGTTGTGTTTTTTTTTACCTGACTGTGAAACTTCTGACTTGATTGTGTTTTCTGTGCTGCTTTGGGAGTCTACAGTGTGCACTACTAAAGCACACACCCGGAAACAATGTGATGCTTCTCCAAATCTCGTCTCCCTCACAGTTTGATAAATATTTAATATTTTCAATAAGAATGGAATTTTTTTTTTTTTTTTTACAATCGTGTAAACTTTGTTAACAACAGATCTGAGTGATCCCACTCTGAAGACTGTCGGCAGAATCTCAGCTCAAGCTTTTTCATTTTTTACTGAAACTCCTATTTGGTTCAGCAGCACTTTTCCAGTGAACGAAGCAGCTGGACTTCTGATAAAACATTCCTTTCCGGGAAACCAACGGCCCCGTTTCCAGACCTACGGCTCAGTTCGCGCTAAGTAAGCGGCGTCGCCCCGAAGCTACGAGAAAAGCACGGAAAGACCGCCTGCCTTTGACGTGGACAGACGAGGAAAGGCCACCCTGGAGGCACCTCCGGTGTTCGAGACGGCCGGCGAACGGAGTGGGCCGTAAACGCTTGGGGGGGGGGGGGGGAGGCGTCGTCAGAGCCACCAGAAGCGCACGTAGACGATGAGCGTGACCAGGACGACGGCCACGGCGGCCACCTTGGCGTAGGTGGAGCGGGTGTTGAGGTATTTGGCGTCGCTGCGGTACTTTTTGGACAGGCTGGACAGGTTGCTGGCTTTGGTGTCCAGAGCTGAAGGGGAAGAAAAGCCCCCCTCGTGAACGAACCGTTCTGTTCCCGAAACGGCAAAACGTCGCCCCTTCCGCCAATGACCTCACCGGAAAGGGCTTCCCCTCTTTGCAGAACTTCTTCGATGTTGGCCACCATGATTCTCTGGACGTCCTGGAGCTCCGTGTTGATGCTGCCCAGGTTCCTCCGGGCCCTGCTGTCGACGTACGACTTCTTTGCTTTCTGGATGTACGTGTCTGGAGGAACATTAAACCCATGTTTTCTTTTTGGTTTTTGCTCTTTCTGTAGATGGAAGAACACATGCTATCATACGCGCGGCACAAAAAAAGCTTAAACAGTCCCACCAAACTCAATGAAGGAGTACGGCCGGGTCACGGTGGGCACTCTTCGTCCATGCTGGTCATAGAACTCGTTGTGGAGGTCTTCGAGGTAGGCAAAGACCATCTTTTTAGGAAAGGAGGCCTCGCAGAGGGACAGGTAGCACACTCCCTGGGCTATCATATAGCTGAAAGAGATTTCATTCCAAACCAATGGGATTAAGGTGCGTTTGTAGGGGGGAATCACGTGGTTACAGGACTTTGCTTCTTACTGGAAGCTCAGCGGTCCGGCCTCCAACGTACAGCGGTCTGGACTCTGAGAGTTCAGCTTGCGGCACAGCTGTTTGGCCTGATTCTGGTACTGCTGAAGGTCTCTGCCTGACTGAGAGTGAAAAAAAAAAAGAATACATATGATAGTTTGTTAGTTGTAAAATCACCTGAATGTTAGATCATATAAAAAGCCATACTTTAATTCATCAAAAGAAATGCCATTGTCTACTTTTGTCTGACACCTTTATACTTTGACCTGTAAAATTCACACAGTTCAAAATGTGTGTTTTATTGTTATTTTTGGCCGAACTGAGTTATTACGTTTTTCTCAATGATGTAGGTGATTTTTCTTTAAGAATCCAAACAAACATTACAACACTGAGTGGTTCGAAGCTACACAAAAAGCCAGATATCGCGCCAACATGTAATAAGATGCTGTCAATTTCCCAATTTATTGGTTAAACTTAAAAATAAAAATGAAGTTCTTGTACTAAAATGCAGTAAAAAGACAAGTGCAGCAGGGAATTGAACCAACAACCCCCAAAAAATCACTAAAAACACAGACGGGAAAGTATAAAAAAGCATTTATATGGAACATTTCTGGGAAAAAATGGTTACTTTCTATCATTACAGTAGTAGGCACAGACAGCATTCAATTATATCCCTGTATTATCTGATTTCACATCTCCACTGACATACTATGTTCGTTATATTAATGAAAAATACATTTAATTTCCATTCAGCCCATCCTTCAAAACATCGAGCAGCCCCTGAATAAATTAAAGTATTTTTTCCACCACTGTTGACGACATTATTCGACCATTTTACATAAAAGTTCCACTAATTAACAGACTGGACATCGCAGTTAAGAACTTGAAGCTTTTCACACCAAGTTAACTTTTACACTTTCTTCCTCAACTGAGTTGACTTTACTTATTTTTTTTCCCATTAGTTGTTTTCTTTTTACCTACGCATTTATTTCCAAACGAGTTCACTAGCATGGGGAAGACATGAAGTTTTGAATGGAGTTTGGTGGGTAACTCCCTTTACAGTTGGGCTATGCTAGTTCTCATTCATACCTGTTCGTCCTCCTGGATGGACGCAGCCAGCGGAAGTCCGTCCGCTACGCGGGCGATTATTGTTAGTAGAATCATACTGGCGGGGGTCAGCAAGTTTCGCTACAATTCGAGTCGACTGACTTAAAAAAAATAAAGACGTATGTTTGCCGTTTACTTTGACGATCCGGGCGGAATGTGTTGGACGGAAGTGTGCGGTGCGCAGGCCAATCGGGTCCGACTGGCAACACGCAGCGCGGCGAACGAGTATGTCGTGTTTCTTTAAATCGTGCGGAAAACACGCATCGCTTAACTTTGCCATCTGAAAAACGTTTATCTTCAAATGAACTTTTTGGATATATTTAATCAACTCGCTGTATCGACAGAAGAACGAGACGGTGAGCCTGTGCGCTGCGAGCAGACAGCGGACAGACGGACCGACTGACTGCTGATTGAGCCGAGACATGCAGATGCTGTCTGAGAGGGTCCTCCGTCTGGACTAAAAGCAGTGGAAGAATCCCCCGAGCCATGGATTCACCAGAAAGGTAATTTCAACCCCGCAAACCCGCATTTAAAAACCCGATGATTCATTTCCGATGGAGCAACGTGGTGTTATATCTGGAGTTTTTTTTTTCCCCAGGCGGTGGGACGGCGGCTCTTTTCGCACCTTTTGTTATTAAAACGTAGGAGTCGGTATCCCTACACCCCCCTCTCTCTTCCGTGGTGGAAAAAAGGGGCAGATGGTTAACGTTTCACAGTTTCAGGGGTAGGGGGGGTGTAGGATAGTGCGCTCGGCGGGCCACATCTGCCCGACATAACGCAGCGATCCTCTGTGCGCGTCTGCTGGGTTTACAGGAGTAAATGTTAAACCCAAACAGCAGTACAGGGAGGATAGTGATGGGTCGCGAGCAGCTGACTCTGCAGCTGCTTGGGACCAGCCTGATCGCGGACTCTTTCCCATTATTTCCCCCTCTAATATGCTATGGCTTTGCCCTGTAATGATAATGTGCCGGTAATGCTGCAGCCCCGCTGCAGGATAAAGAGGAGATGGGGAACTAGAAGCTTAATCCTCTGAGCTCCACAGACCCCCACCACCACCACCAACCCCCGTCCCTAACCCCATCCCCATCCCCACGGTCTGTGATAATATGACCCGGTGGCTTGGCACGGTGGCATCCCTGCGTCCTGAAAGGCCTCATTGTTGAGCTTGCAGCAGGCACCGCCGCGCACTCCGTGTAATTGGTGTTTTCCCACCCCGCGCCTGCGTGACTCACTGAAAGACCGAATCATCCACTTTATTGGCCCGCCCGGAATAGATTGAGAGGGCCTGTCGGGTTTAATCTCAGGGTGGGGACCTTCATGACTAATTGATCATGAAGGCAGAGGTTCCCATGCAGGGATCCGGAGGATTTTCTCCCTCCTGTTTTTTTTACAAATTACCATTTTACACTGGACTATTTGGATAATTATCACAATGATTTCATCATGACACAGCAGAATGAATACTTTTTAAAATATTTTTATCATCAGGATACCCCTTCCTGTTATTCGGTTCTTCAGATAAGAAGTTGTGCCGGTATACCCTTTTTAATTAACTCCTTTCCGGCTTGGTACCTGTCCCCAGGTGTACCTATCATGCTCTGGGCTGAGGAGGAGAGCCTTTGAGGAGAAGGAGATGGGCTGCACCTCTGCTAAGCAGGTGTCTGCCGTGCCCAACGGTGAGGAAGGCCAGAACAAAGCCTACAGCAACGGGGACCTGTCCGGTCAGTGTTTTCATTCTATACCTTCTTCTTTAAATCTTTCGCGAAGTTTCCCATTTTTTTCTGTGCACTTCTTCTCCCGGATGACGTTTCTTAATCCTTTGTATTGGCAAAACACATTTAGGTTGCGGTCATGTGATCCATGTGGGATTAAAATGTAGACGGTTTAATGAGAGAACGTCCGCCATCCATCTTGAAAAGCTGTACAGCTTTGAAAAAAAGCAGAGCTCCCAGCTTTCAATGTACGTTTTTGGACTAAAATATTAAAACATCTTTGGATATTGCTAAATAAAATTTTAAAAATTCATTCTGAGACAAAAACTAGTACCAGTACGTGAAAAATGAACAAAAATCGAGCAATATAAATTGGCCTGGACGTCCAGTGATGACAACATTTGATGGATAATTACAGGATACATTGAACATTACGTTACATTTAATTCAGCAGGATCCGTGTTAACTATTAGTAAGTTTCGATAGAGAGATAATTTGAGATAAAGCAGGTTATTTTGCAGGGCTCCACAGGACATGGATGATAGCTGTAAGATCCTCCAAAGGTAAAGAATTGTATCTTCATCAAACAACTGATCAGATTCTTGTTTGCTTTTATAAATTATTTAAAAAAAGATGTGAAATCTGTTGGCATAAAAAGGATGGTGTTTAGAGCTTGTGTTGTCATGTGCTCAGGCCGATCGGGGGTCGTTACGTACCCACAAAACGCGGCCTAAAACTTGCGCGTGCCACTTTCCACACACAGTTTGTGATCTATAAAGTGAATCAGGCTCCCGCTGGTGAGCCATCTCTATACATAAGGATCTTTCAGATAAATAAACAAAAGGCCAATAGGACAACTTGCAATTTAAATTAAAGTCTAACCAACACATTCCTCTTCCTCTACCACAGATTAATACATAAATCGTGACAAAGTGTGAGGCAATCAGACTGAATGCTGTAAAGATTTAAACACTGTCATGACACTTGTGAGTAATGCTGAGCAACGGATGCTTTGGCTCTGCTGGAAGGCCTTGCGAATTGGAGATTACTCAAACAGAGCAGACCCACTGGACATCGTAGCATAGCTTACTTGTGACCAGTGACACAAAAACAGAACAGATAGAAGACAAAAGCAGAATCGGCTCAGTATTTACTGACCACGAGGACCAGTGCCAGCTACGAGTGCCCCCTCTTATGTCTTAGGTCATCATGGTGACCTCCTCCACTGACGTCAGAACTCAAAAGCCAACTCTAAACTCCATCCTTCCCTACCAACAGTCAATTGAAACATGCATGAGACAATGTTGGACAACATCTGAGAGGTTTTTATTCAATTCAATTCAATTTTATTTATATAGCGCCACATCACAACAACAGTTGTCTCACAGCGCTTCCCAAACAGAGCAGGTCAGACCCTACTCTGAAGTTAATTACAGAAACCCAACAATTCCCACCATGAGCAAGCACTAGGCGACACAGGCAAGGAAAAACTTCCTTTTAACAGGCAGAAACCTCGAGTATCTATTCATTTATACAGATTTATGCCTCGACTACCCATCAGCCGTAGAAGTAGCTGACGTATAGGCTTCCCAGATGTTTATTGCGGTGCTCCTGCTGGTCCTTTAGCTTTGCAAAGCTGTGGGATAGTAACAAATTAAAGTGGACAAACTTGTATTGTGATACAGTGAAACTAAGAGAGAGACCTTGTCTCTCTTCTATTTCTGTTTTGTTTTTTTTGGCACTGTGACCTCTTCCTTTTGAAAATAATTTCAGTCAGCCCTCACTTCCTCTAACTGACTTTCACCCAAGAGGCATTCAATCAACAGGCATTATCATTACCAGAGCTAATGCCTGGTTACATTTTTCTAGAGTGGCACGTTTGTATATCTGTTTTGAATAAAATAGCCTAGCAGATGGATATAAAAAGTGTGACAGAATATCCTAAAAGAAATGTTTGTGTGGAGTTACTTTTGATGTGACCCAGAGACCCATCTTGTGTTCAGGGCATGGTCAGAATGTGAGCTAATGCTACAGTATGTTCACTTTACCAAGCGGTAGCTAAATGTGTCCGATTTTGGATGTTGTTTTCAGCTGTTTCTGATTTGTTTTACATGTTTGCATGACCACAGAGCCAACTCACGGTGCTAGATCGGTCATAAATCCAATATGTCACCCTACCACATGAATAGTAATTATGGATAAATGGTAATATTGGATATAGATCTCGTTTTCAGAAATGGAAGCTTTGGGCATCATAGATAATCTCAACTAAAGTGCCCCTACCGGCAGAACTGCTTGCGAGCAATTGCCTTTATTGAGATTTGGCATGATGTAAATAAAACACAATTGAATTTAACAGCTAAAGATAGCTTTGCTCGTCCTGCCTTTAAAAAAACTTTTTCAGCCACTTGCTTCCTGTAATAGCTTCCCTTTCACATTTGTTGGCGTGTCTCAATCTAATCTTCCATGTGATCTCTCAAACGACATGTTCTGTGGCTGTCAGTAGAGATGATGCATGCTAATAGGTATCATGCACATGGGCCTTTTCAGTGGGCGGTGACATTCACTTTAAAGACGGAACACAGTTCGACTTGCCATTGTGAACGAACACATCGGACCAGTGCAGGATTAGAATTTTAAAGGAAGTAGCTGGTACAGGCAGGTGCCTCGGACCAGTTCTGAACGTTATCTTTTTTGTCACACATTTGTTCATTGAGCTGTCAACCTGTGATCGGGGTAAAACACCAATGAGACTCATTTTCCCGGTAAAAAAAGCTGGAACCAGCAAATGTTTGGCATCAGAACGGTCGGAAATGGGTATTTGGATGGATTATTCCACATCAGCTTTTGAACAAAGCACTTCAATTACAATATTTTGAATAGCATATTGATAGGGTTTCAGTTTTCGTGCCATTCTTTTTTAATTTTTTAAAATATTTGACACACTTAGATGCAGACTTATCGTCTGGAGGCTCACAGCCTCCTGCTGGACCACACGTTTTTGGAATAGGCCATTACATATATGTCTAATTCCAACAATCAAAAAGTAGGAGGGGAAAGAAGGGCTTTCTGTGCATCCTAACCAGCCTCACTCTGGTCCTTTAACCTCTTCATTAAAAAAAAAACCCTCCTTTCTCCCACTTTAGGCTGTGGTGGTGAAAATCCCTGGAGATTAGCAGTATCACAAAAACAAAGCGGGTCCATCTGGCACAAATAATCACGACACTGTCCAAGTCACTGAGATCGCCCCACCTCGTTTTTTTACAGATGAAATAAAGCTGATGGACACACATCTGCACGAAAGCAAACGCCAAACCACTTTTTAATGCATGATGTTGGATTCAAAACGATGCCGTACCAGCATTGTTTTTCCGGTACGGTGCCTAAAATCTGTGTTTCCACTTCCTCTCGTCTAAAAGCGTGGGAGTGGGGTGATGCGAGGGCCTGTGCATGCGTGGGCTGAATGATGGAGAAACCGAAAAAAGAGGAGAATGGGCCCGTCGGCTCATGTGTCTTGCCGCCTGCCAACTATTGTCGAGCGAGGATTTAGTCTGGAGCGTGAGAATCCCAGCGCTTAATTACTTTGCCAAGTACTCAGCTGCGAGAACTGTTAACCTCGGAGGACGGCGCTGATCGGGGGCCGCAACGAGCGACTCGTCCTCGATCTGCCCGCCGTTGCTACCGGGATTTTAATAGGAGGAGATGTGCTCCTCTCTGCCTTTCTGTCTCTCTCTCTGCCACAGATGAGTACAAGATGAAAGGAGTGGAGAAAGTCAAGTATATCAGTGGAGAGGAGGCCGGGGTGGACGGCCACGATGGCACAGTGCGTATTGCCTTTTCCTTTTGCTCTACTTTGTGTTTTATTTACTGTTTTAATGGAATAACTAAACGCTTTTTAACTTTTTTGTTTTTTAAACCATCTTACAACAATAGTCAAGAATAGAGAAATCAAAGACACAAGAAATTTCATGCTACATTTTTCAGATTTGTTTATACACACGGAATCACAATGAATTAATAGTTAGTTTTTTCATTTGCTAATAAAATTAGATGGAAAATACAACACAAAACCTAAATCACAGTAGATGTAGACAGGCAGGTATATAGATGTGCTATACAAACCAAACTTGGTTCAAAAATGGATTTTATGGAGTCTTTCATTTTTATTTTTGTAGACTAGCATTTAAGTATTAAATATTGTACAAAGAAAAAGTACAAAGAAAAGGATCTGTGCTGTCTCCACTCACCAAAAAAAAAAAAAAGCTGGGATACTGGTGCGTTTACTGTTCACTGGTATATTCCCCTCATCTTGTTTGTCACACTAACTACTAACTGATTGGCAACTGAGGATATTAGATGTCCCAATTTTCTTAAATGCATGTTTTCAGCTGCTCAACAGTCCCTAGTTGTTTTGATCGTCCCCTTCATGATGCTCCATTCACAGTAAGAGACGGATACGGATTCCAGACAGGTGTGTCAAGCACACCCTCTGTTTTCTTTTTTCTCTAATCAGCCGTGCAGAACCAGCTCTTTGAGACACAGACGCGGTCCTAAGTAACTGAACCGTGGGCTCATCTGCACACAGAACACACGCTCGCTGTCTCAGAAGTGTTTCTGCACAGAGCTGACATATGGCCTGCTCTCTGTGTGATGCAGTTTCAGGTTACATATCTGGATCCAGCGGTAGACTGTTGAGTGGAAATGTTTTTCCTAGGTACTTCTCAGCCTATAGGGCCGTCTCACCGTCTCACAGCTCCTTAAGAGAGCAAAACTGTTGCACATCCTTGTTTTGTCTTTATCATTTACTCTCTGAGATTTCCCCAAATAGGATTTTTTTTAAACATTACACATAATTCTGGAGTTTCTCCTCATTGTCCCTTTTGAATGAACCCACACATGTAACAAACACTTAAGTCAAAGCCTCACAGTATTACACGGATATATACAACCCCAACAAAATGGCCACATTCTTTACGTTGGCATGGTTAAAGTTTATGTACTCTAGTAAAATAGTTCTGCAAACTTTAGAAATATCCTTCTGATTTTTTAACATGTAAACATATCCTTGATTGTAACTTGAGTCAGAATGCATATATGCCTTTTTAAGAGGATTTGCCCAAATTTGCAATTATTTGACAGAGTCAAGCACTGCAGGTGCTGAAAAACTGTTTTGGAACTAATTGGTAATTTCTTGTCCAGAAAAGATAAGATTTCGATGGATAGTTTTATAACAAATCAACAAACCTTACTCACGGATGTAATTGAACGAGTGTAGAATATTCTCAACACTGTAGCTCACATATCCCCCAAAATGTTTAAATGTTCATTTTTTCTCTTCCTGCATCCCGACTTTCTATGAGGGTTTTTTGGTGTCCTATTCCAGGTTTCTTTGCTCTTCTGAAAGAAAAGGATTGTTCTATGAATGCCCAATAAATCGTTAATTTTAGGCTGGTGTGTGAAATTGTCAAACCAAAATAGCAGATCTCAGTTGCAATTAAAAAAATTATATTCCAAAATTCAACATCTCGACATTGGCATCATCATTAACTACTATAAAGACATCTTCTAATATTTCATAGATGAAGACATTTGACCACAACAACACCAGAAATTTGGGGGGGAAAAAACTTTCCTGGACTGATGATTGTGTGTGTTATCCCTCCAGGAGAAAAGTGCACTCCTTGGTAAAGCACAGCACACGGACGAGTCGGGATCAAACGGGAAGATTCTGTAAGTGTGACCGACCGGTGCAGTTTTCCAGTATCACTGTAGCATTATCAGGCTTTGTCCCGGCCTGTAACGTAACAAACCTAAAGCCACGCTTTCTCTTTCACCCAGGAGCATCCACTCCTCGGAGAGCCAGCAAGAATTCTTCCGGATGTTGGATGAGAAGATTGAAAAGGTAAATTAGATTAAAAAAATCATGAGGGAAGTGTCGCTTCTCTGTGCAGATCGTCCCTGATAGATGGCATCGTGGAGGTTAATCTTATCGCTGCAGCAAATCTATATTTAGTGAGGACACACAGCAGATGATATAATGATGCCATAAAACAGAATCTGCCTCTCTCATCTTCAGTGTCCAGAGTATCTTTAGACATATACTTACCCTTCTATCCCCTAAAAAAACTATATTGGTCAGATTTATGGTTACACATATATGCATATACATATATACTGTATCAGTCTTAATAATGTCTAGTGATAGAAAAAACAAGGTGGGTTTCTCTCTTGCTTGTTGCCTTCACTTCAGCCTAGTGTAAAAAACTCCATTTAGACGATTTTTTTTTTTTTAATGACTTGTTTAATCAATGCTTTAAGGGTTGTGGCTTTCTTTACGGTTTCTACTAACATGTCGGTACGTCCACCTGTTTTCTATAGTAATAAATTAATCCAGATCAGAAATATTTGGAGTACATACTGGACACAGGTCACCGGTCTGCCAGGGATACAGCAAGTTTTAGCAAGATACTGTTCTCCACAGCAAAAACTTCACTTATTCAACACACTGTCTCTGGTCGTGTGTGTCATATTGTCTTACCTCCTTACGGTTCGATTTGTGATTATTTGGCTGTTTCCCCTAGAAACCAAACCTCCCCTGTCGCTGCCCACTGCAGATATTTAATAAAAATGTTGCTTCGTCTTTGTACCGTGGCCACGTGGGGGGTAATTCAATACCCCTGGCTCGGCAGCGCTCTGTATCATGTTGCACTTTTGGTGACGGGGCGCGTTGTGTCCAGGGCCGGGACTACTGCTCAGAGGAGGAGGACACCACATAGCCTGTGGTCGAGAGGGCCGACAGTCCTCAACCTGGGAGGAACTGTCTCTCAAGCATTTAAGTATGGAACACAGTACGTAGCGTCATGTTCAGGGAGATTCCATCTCGTTTCGACTGTCCCCGTTTATGTACACGCCAGAGAAGAATGGATCCCCCCCAACACACACACACACACACACACACACACATGGTTTCAACCTGGTTGTCCGATCAACTCCAACAGAGATTACAAGTTTAATAGATTACAAGTTTCCCAGTGGGAAGGACGGTCAAGGTCTGCCTTCTGAATGAAGGTAGGATCACTGAGAGGAATATACTTTCTTTCTTTTTGGAAAATCTGAAGCGCAGACGTCTGAAACACGTGAGCTGCTGCCCGTGGAGATGCCTGGCAGCAGCAGAAAAGCCCATTCTCTCGTCGACACTGACTCATAACGAGCAGAACATCTTTGCATCATTTGGAAGATTTCATCCTTGAATGCTTCCCTGACAGGTCATCGGGAAATCTCCCGCATTCCGACATACAGTACAAACCTCTTTTCTACAGTATGTGGCCCACTACAGCCTGCTCGTCTGTCCATACCCGTTTCTGTTCAGATTTTTGTGGTATCTGCATTAAATAAGGCTCAGGGGTTAAAGTGTTATGTCTTTCTCATGTAGTCATGTCCTTTTCCTCTTGTCAAGACGTCGTTGCACCGTGAACTGTACACACACACACACACCCACATATATTCATGCGGTGGAGATTACTGATGATTCCTGTTTCTGCTCTGCGTATCCCTACGAGGTGGACACTGCAATGCCACGTGTGTCCGATTATGTATTCCATTCACCAGTGTTGTTATTGTTGTTCTGTTTCTATGTTGATTTTGTTTTGTTTTTTTAGGGAAAATAAAATTGTTTTCAATAATTTATCCCACTAAGTTACACTGTTGTATTTTAAGAATACCATCAAAAATACCAACAGTGAGAATGTCACAAACTGTGAGATTGTGAATCCTCCTGCAAGATTTATAAGAAGAAAAAAAAGACAGCTCTTTAGTTTAGTAATCACAGCTGGGGATTTATCCAAAATCAATACCTCATTACTGTGGCAATGATTGGCTGTAGACATAAAACTAAGATTGGATGTCATTGAAATCCTTGAAGTTGGTGATTAGACAATTAGTGGACATTTTAAAATGTTTAAATAATTTGATTGAAACATTATAGACGCCTCATATACAATGTTAGCTCACATCAAATGAAGAGGAGGCCAATATTTAGATATAAACCCACCTGTAAGTGTTGCAATATTGGCACAACCTTCCATTTTACCATCTGCAGGATGAGGACAGGATTATAACAACCATCTGATGAAAGAAATCACACCAGAGCAGCATGGAACTGGACATTTTGTTCGGAAAACGTGTCCTTACAGATGGGCTCTCTTTAGAAATGGGAGACACACATTTGTAGTCTGTGTAAACCTCTAAATATACGTTTAACCATTATTAACTTACCATTTTCAATCACTATTTTAAGGGACTCCTAGTCCTAGTGGCTGAAAAGTTGAAGAAATGTTTGCAGCTGTAACCCCACTCCCTCACAAAAAGGAGAAACTGTTAAAGGTGAACAGATTCACATTGTAATAGTTCACAAATCTGTATTTTACTCACCACAAATCGTAGAAAACTTCTGTTTTACCATTTTTTTTCTTAGTTTCACGGACAATATAAGCTCAGCTTGTAAGGGAACACTGGAGGGTACGTGGTATTAATAAGAAGATGCTTGAGAAAATTTTCGGAACCGATTAGGTTGTTTGGCAACCGGTGAGTAGCACCTAAAAAGGCAGAGTCTCTCAGAATGAAAGCTGTACAGAGATTCAACCACAAAAAAAAAGTAAAAATGTGGAGCAATTTCACAATATTGTGCCACCAAATGAGAGAAAAAATGCATCCCCCCTGTTGACAAAACAACATAATATCAATTATTATGATTCTGGACAAGTCTGTAGAGTGTCGCAGACAGGACTCTTTAATGGGTCATGGGAGTCTCTGCATGGGGTACGAAACCCTTCCAGAAATCAGTGAATGTGAGCATATGCCAAATGCAGGCTAATGTTTTATCAGCCAAAAATTTACTCTATGCGCCCCAAGCTCATTTAAAGTTTAAAACCCTTCAGTACACGTGGCACCCTCCATCTTAGGTTCAGGGAAGGTCTTGCATATATCAGCAAGACAATGCCAAAAGACACATGGGGTCTATAAACACATGGCTTCATAGATCGTCGGGTCCGTGTGCTTGTCTGGCCTGTAGGGAAGCCAAATCGTTCACCACCGGAGAACATTAGCCCTTTAACGCATGGACAATTTAACAGCCCGGGACTATTGAGCAGCTGGAACCCTTTATCAAATGATAACGGGACAACATTTCTCTCCCTAAGGTAAGGGATTAGGGGTTGATTGGTAGGCTATAGGTCACACATCAGACACTGAGAGCCTTTTCCACAGTGAGTTTTGGTGTCCAGGCAGACCACAGAAAAAATAACTGACAGTTTAGAAAGAATCTTTTGACACTTTTGTTATACTATATTGCAGAGTCAAATGTAGTACAAGCAGTAAACAAATGCCACTTCTCAACAGAAGCCAGATCACTGCAACCCTGGTTAACGTTACTCATTTATTTGGAGTCTATAGTTAATATATCGTTACAGTTTATTCCATTCTCAAAAGAAGGCTTCATTTTTTGAATACCTGGTTGAGAGATTTTAACCGGATAACCTCAGTTCAGTTCGGTTTCATTTGTCAAGCCTTCCAAAAATCTTTTTTATAACAAAGCATCTCTGGCTGTCTTTCAAATGCAATATACATCAAAACAAAAGATATATTCAGAAATTTATTTCTAGAATATTCCATAACAACCACAGTAAAGTGATAATAGTTTCTTTGTTTTACATTTAATATTAAAAATAAATACAGTAGTACTATAAACACTCAAAAGTATTCTTTTTCTCTCAAACAAGGCAGATTTAAGAGTTTTTAAATAAGGCTGACGTAAAGATTTAAAAAAAAAAAAAAGAAAAGCAACACATTTGCAAACAAAAAAAGAAAGAAATCAAGTTCTCCACGTTTTTTCCTCATTTTTCTTGTGTATGTCTGGATGCTTGACCTCCTCGAGCCTATCCTCATATCTAGTGTGTGAATAGCCATCTGCTGTTGCCTGATGACTCAGACTCCGAGGGAGAAGGCAGATGCATATTACATTCAGGCGGGGTCGGCCAACTGGCGCGGAGCCCCCCCTCCCCGTCCTTTCCGCCTTTTATGCGCCGTCCTCGTCCCGGTCGGCCGGTCAGCGCTGCTGCCGCCTCTTCCGCCGCTGCCGGTGATCCACATCCTGGAAGGGGCCGGCCGGCGGATCGGGTGTCACCAGCCCGTCCGTCAGCCTCTGATAGACCAGGGTGGAGTCGGACGCCACGGCGCACAGCAGAACAGGAAAGCCCCTGTCCAGCAGAAGGCGTATGCTTCAGCAGCAGAGAGGAGGAAACGGTCAGTCGCCGGAGATTTGTGGGGCAAAAAAATAAAATAAATGTCTGATCACCTGCTGTGGCTCAGCTGCTGGTGAAGCGGAAGGGGAAGGACAGTGTGAGCAGGTGTCTCCTCCTTCTCCCTGGCCTCCAGCAGAACTACCTGGAGTTCGGGACTCTTGAGACAGGAGACCTCCTTCCACCGACGCACTGCGTGGAACACGAAAAAGCAAAAGGAGGAGGAATTATGAACCACTCTTCATCTCCCAGTACTTCACGACCATCTTTTAAAACAGAAGTTGACCAGCAGTTTTAAAGACTTTCTCATAGTCTTTTCTATTTTTATTTGAACGTTTTGACTGCTTTTCAGTCCAGTTTGCAAACCTCAGTCTATCCTTAAAAGGGGAAATTGAAGGCTGGTATACAGTGCTCCAATCTTTATGGGTTCCTTATGCTATGTAAGGTTTACGTCACAGCTAAATGAATAGCAATAGCATTAGTAGTTGACAAAATAATTTTCTTCCTTGCTTCTCATAGAAGTGTTGTGTTGTGCACCAAACACCAAGGCAAATTCCTTGTAAGTCTAAAAACCTACTTGGCAATAAACCTTATTCTGATAATGGCTAATGCACCTTTATGTCAAGGCTCTTTTGCCAAAATGTGATTTTTAATGGAAAAAAATAGTCATGAAAAACATTATTCTTTCTTTCTTGATGTGATCCGATGTCAAATTCTATTTATTTGTTTGTATTCCTGAGCAGAAAAGAGTTTTAGTGGTTGAATTTTCTGCTCATTATATTTCTAACTTCACAGAGAATTCTAGTGAGCTGGCTATAATTTGGGGTTAAAGGGGGGATTTGGTTTCAAATTCTATAGCTGGATGTATAGTTGAACATGGCAAAAGGCTGATAGAGCAGAACAAAAGAAAATAATAATTACCAGCATTACAACATGAAGCGAACAAGAGTTAAAATTCTGAAAATGTTAAAACACACAGTTTCAACCAGGTCCTTTGCTAAATTGTGACATCCAAAGGAATTATAGAGGAGTCCAGACTAACTAGTTACGTGAACCTGTACACTGGTATGTAAACACCAAGTCGGCCCTACACAACAAACACAAGTAACCACACAACAAACACAATTGGCTTATAAGATATATATTCCAACTCACCCTCAGAGAGGTCCATGTACACCAGAAAAGCTGCGTGTAACTGCGCGCTGTCCCCAACCTCCATGTCTTTCATCTGTTTATACTAATATATGAAGCAAAGTTGGTTACTGCATTATATAAAAATAAATAAATAAAATAAATAAATAAAATAAAAAAAATATATATATATCGTTACATACACACATATGCACGCATGGATGGAACGATGCACAGACAAGAGCTCAGGTCCTTTAGTCTCAAACTCACCACAGGATGGTCCAGCATCCAGTTTCCACTGTGAAGTTTCTCGGACGCTTTTGTTCGTTCCGACATTTTCATTTAAAGTTCTTAAAATGACTCAAAGAAATCGAAACGGCATGTTTAGATTGCGTTTTCACGTTTGCCGGCGTGCGACATAATAGTTCGTCCGGGTGGAAACCACTCCCATTTCAGCTTTTCCGCTTGTGTGTCGGAAGGGGAGCGACGCAGCAAATGCCTTACAGAATAAACCCAGGGCCAAATATCCAAAACCTCAGTCTATTTTCTCCATTAAAACAGTCCTATTCATAATGTTGTGACTTAAAAAACAACAACACATGAATTGTAAATATATTTGCTGAAAAATGAAGTGGGTATAATTGCAATAAGTGACTAAAATATTAGTTCAACTTTTGGCATAAGTGTTTGCCCTGTGTGTGTATGTGTCTGTGTGTTTTATCATGTCAGTGTGAGTCTACCTCTTGCCTGACCCTCAACTGCACCAGTCTGAGTCTACAGACAGACAGCACTTCTTTTGGTGGAGACATGCCGTTTGAGTACGAGGGCTTCGGTTTTTATTTGGTGATTTCAGTAGCATGGTTCTTCCTGCACAGCAGAGCGGAGATTCCAGCTGACCAGCTCCTCCAGGCAGCCCGGCCGGAGTCCGTCCTACTGAAGCCCACAGTGATGATCACCATCCTCGCACGCAACTCAGAGCACAGCCTGCCCTCCTTCTTGGGATGCATTGACAGGCTGGATTATCCGAAGGACCGCATTGCCATTTGGTAAACTCACACTGACAGTTGCAGTGGTTATAAAAAAAAAATAGAAATCAAATGATGATTTATGGAATTGTTGTTTATAACTAGGCCAGGTTTGAATTAAAGAGATACTGCAAATTAAATACTCACACATGGTGTACGTACATATATGTTTTTGTCAAATGAGACCATTCTGTGTTTGACTCTTTGGCTTGCGGAAAGATGGAGAGAAATGTCCTCTGTGATCTCGCAGGGCAGCCTCTGACCACAGCGTGGACAACAGCACAGCCATGCTCCAGGAGTGGCTCAGAGGAGTTCAACACCTGTACCACTCTGTGGAGTGGAGGCCCATGGAGCGACCCAGGTAGCCGACTCATTCTAACGCGAGATCTTCCCACTTCCCGAATCTCAAATTCTTGCTTTGTCACACTAAGAACAACACTAGTTCTTTTTATTTTCTTCCTCAGCTCTCACGCGGACGAGGAAGGTCCAAAGCACTGGCCCAACTCCCGGTTCACCCATGTCATGAAGTTAAAGCAGGCGGCACTCAGAGCTGCCAAACGACTTTGGACCGATTACATCCTGGTGAGACGAGCATAAGCAAAACACAAACTAATAGAAAATAACGTGTCAGATTCAAACATTGACAGCTCACATTCTTTTTTTCCGCCCAATCAGTTTGTGGACAGTGACAACTTGCTGACAAACCGGCGTGTGCTCGCTGACATGATCGCAGAGAACCTGACCATTGTGGCCCCCATGCTGGAATCAAAGAGCCTTTACTCTAACTTCTGGTGTGGCTTAACTTCCCAGGTAAGCGCTATGCAGTGAGAATATTACTTGTGTGAAAGTTTCGCATAAAAACCTCAAGCAAGTTGCTGTTTTTGTGGCGTCTGTGCCCGACCAGGGCTACTACAGACGAACTCCTGAGTATATTCCCATCCGCGAGTGGAAACGACAGGGCTGCTTCGCCGTCCCCATGGTGCACTCCACTTACCTGCTGGATCTGAGACGCAAAGCCAGCCAGGCTTTGTCCTTTTATCCTCCTCACCCGGAGTACCCGTACGACTTAGATGACATCATGGTTTTCGCCTTCTCTGCCAGGAAAGCAGGTCAGGCCTTTGATTTAGGCTTTGATTGGATTTTCGGGAAAATCAGATGGGAACACTTAACTGATTCAAAGAAACGTCAATCATCTAAATGTAATTCTCAATTTTGGAAAAAATAAACCAAACTAAACCCTTTAAAATCTGCATTTCCTGTCTAGTCTTGTGAGCAAGTGAATACATCTTTCCAGGTCTTATAAAGAGGCAATAATCTCCTATCAACAGTAATAAATGGAATATAACTGATTTTTAGTATCTATTTGTAAAAGCTAAACAAAAAAATGCAAACAGTCAATAAAAGCTGATGTTTAGATACCTTTCTACTCTAGAACACCCAGCTGATTGTTAAAAAAATGCCAAGGAGGAAATACATTAGCATAATCCTTAGAAAAATCAGTCTGGAAACAATTATAAGGATACATCCAAAGTTTTTGGGATAGGATTTCATTATTCTACAGTAACAAAAAGAACATTCACAAGTGAAAAAAAAATGTGACCAGCTTCAAGACTGATTAAAATCTTAGAAGATGCAGACATCAGCTTGCATGTTAAATATTAAAGTTCCTGACAGCACAGTTTAAAAAAAAGTAACTGTTCAAGTATGGTTTGTCTGGATGAATAGCAGGTAACAGCAACAGCAACTTTGTTTTAAAAACGCTGCATCTGAACAAACCAATTTCACTGTGCAACAATGTCCTGCGTGTAAAAGATGTGTCGGCTATGAACTATGTTGATGCAGAAATATAAAAAAAATCTTATAAACAGAAAAATAGTAGGCCAGAAAGCCTCCATCCCATATTGAAACACTGAAAACAACAGCATAAAATCATGGCTGGTACAAGTAAATGAATCAGGGGCTTCCAAAAAACATCTTTTGGATTTTGGCTTGGCTTTTGTGAAAGAAATTATGACCTGGTATGGCATATCATGTGTTGACTATCATCTGTTTACATTGTTTTAAAGACATTGTGAAGTTTCTATATGTGTACCAGTTTATCAAACCTTTGTTCTCTCCTCATTACTAAGAGGGCAGATCTTAGCGGAAACTCTGAACAGACAACAGCTTTGATGGAAAGTTATTTGTTCATTCATGTTCTTACTTTTTTTTTCTTATTAACTCCAGAATGTATTACCAGAAATCAATGTTTTGGTCACATTTACAAATGTACACAAATTTATAAAATGTAGTCCAGCTAACGTCTGGAAATCTTTATTTGTTTCAAGACATCTGAGGAAATCTTCAAATATTTCACTGTATAATGGTTTTATAATGTTTTTTAAAGCACTCAATTAATCTAATATGATAAGTATTTGATGTAAACTTATCATATTATCTAAGATTAGGTTGAAAGAATTAAGTATGACCTGTTTAGCAGATCTCCTTAATAGGAAACTAATCAAGCAGACATGACACCAAAATGTTATACTTTCTGGAACATAAATCTCCCTTGTATGCAGGCGTCCAGATGTTTGTGTGCAACAGAAACCATTATGGATATTTACCAGTTCCCCTCAGACAAGACCAGACTCTGGAGGAAGAGGAGGAGAGCTTCGCTCACACTCTAACGGAGGCGCTCAGTGAGTAGCCCTGACCATTCGTATGGCCGTGCGACTGACAGATGCACTGACCTATGGCGGAGGACTTTGGGTCTCCAGCCTCTGCTTGCAAGTTGCCGTTTGTACATTTGGCCTGCTCTGCTCTCGTAACCATGGCACATGCCTCACTCTTGTGATAAGAGCCTGAAGCCTCCCATTTCACTTTCGTCCACTCAGTTTCTTGGGAATTTCACGTCTTTTTGATGTTGAACATATCTAACGATTTCCCTTGAAAAGACCGCGCGAGATGTTTCTTTACTATAACTCCATTTTAAAATGGAATTTTTATTTCCGCCTCGTTTCCAGTCGACTACACCATGGAGCCCTCGCAATATTTGCACACTAGGCCAAAAGAAGCGCGGAAGATGGGATTTGATGAGGTACGGACACATTTTTTGGGAGCTTATCCCCTCTGGCGCCGGGTAACAAAAGAACTGCTGTTCTCTCCTCCATGGCAGATCTTTCTGGTCAATTTGAAGCGGCGCTCCGACAGAAGGGAAAGGATGCTGAGTTCTCTGGCTGTTCTGGGCATCAACGCAACTCTGATTGAGGCCGTGGATGGCAAGTAGGACATCCAGCGGTCTACTAACCAAATTTAAGACTCCCGGCAGAATTTGGAAACAATGGTTTAAGATACTCACGCGCAAACAAAAACCATCCACCCGTTTACTTCACTCACTAAATCCAATTAGCAGCCACAGAAGGGCTTGATTGTATCCCAGCCGCCATTGTGCAAAAGACGGGGGAAGGCCTAGATGGGCTGCCAGTCAATCGTAGGGTCACGCAAACAATCACGCATGCTCATACTCATTCTTATGTTCAATTTAGAGACACCGGCTAAACTAATATGGATGTTTTGGGATGTTGGGAGGAAAGCCAGAGTACTACTCCACTACATTGTGGATTCCTGCTTAGAATGAGCCATTATTCAAGTAAGCCTACATCCAAACTATATGTCACACAACATCAAGTAAACCTATTGCATATATGAATTGATATTTTTGTAAAATGGAACTGAAAAGTTCATCTTCAAAGACTGTTATCATTATAATTATATAGGAATCTATTTTGTGTTCCCCCCAGCTATTTTACAGCTTAAAATATGGTCACATTATGCTATCAAAGTCTTATATATCGACTCGGTTTCACGTGTAAGGCCTTAAAAAAATTTCCGAAAACATTTGAGATGGATGAAATTTATGGGCAATCATCAGGGGAAAAAAAGGAAATGAATACAAAAGCAGCAACCATGACTTGCAAATGAGTCCTTATGCTACAGACCAAAGAGAAAAAAGGCTTTTCACTGTTAGAAGGAGTTTATTTAAAAAAAAAAAAAGAGGCTCTTTGATGTATCAATGCTTTGGCGGATGGCCATTCACACTGTGATTCATTCTGACAAGTGAGCTGAATTCGTAGAGTAGAATATGAATATGTCCAGGAGAGTATAAGTAAAAAATGTTCAAATGAAAAATCTCATTCACTTCAAACATAGAAAGAGTAGGATCAAATGGTGCATGGAATTCAGACCATGGTTTAAATGCTGTAAGCGGAGCTGGTTTACCATCTAAGTTTTTAAAAAAAATTTTAGATCTTGGATTAGATCTAAGAACGAATCGCTTCTGTTTTTATAGCCAAGCAGAAAGAAATGTGACTCACAAACTACTGTCATTTAACAGGTTGAAAATAAGTTCCCTACTTCCCTTTGATGGACCCATTTTGCTTTTCCAACATCATTCTGGAGCGTTACCAATTTAGGAATTGTTGGCGGAGAAGAAAAAAAAAAACATGGACAACGAAGGGAAACATTTTCCATGAGATTCACCTCCATGAATTCCCCCCCGGTCTGTCCCAGAGCCCTGACCTCCTCCCGGCTGCAGGCCATGGGCATAGACATGCTGCCCGGGTACAAGGACCCTTATTCTGACCGCGTGCTGACCAGGGGAGAGATAGGCTGCTTCCTCAGCCATTTCAACATATGGAAACAGGTACGGTCGCGGGCCAGTCACGGGTTGTGGGGGGGTGGGCCACCACAGTGGCTGGTATGTGTCGCCCCCCAGGTGGTGCAGCGGGAACTGCAGCAGGTGCTCGTCCTGGAAGACGATGTGAGATTTGAGCCCAGGTTTCACAGCCGGATGGCCGCCATCATGAGCGACGTGCAGAGGGCCCAGCTTGAGTGGGACTTAATGTAAGTATTTTAAAAAATTTCGCTCCCTCTTCATTTCTCAAGATCTGTTCTGTTTAGGTTTCGGGTTTTTTTTTATGGTGGTGAGTGGCGCTTGTCTCCCCGTAGTTATGTTGGGCGTAAGAGGCTGCAGGTGAAGGAGCCGGAGAACTGGGTGAAAGGGGTCAGTAACCTCGTGCACCCGGGCTACTCCTACTGGACGCTGGGTTACGGGCTGTCTCTGACCGGCGCCAAGAAGCTTCTGAGGGCAAAACCTCTGAACAAAATGCTCCCCGTAGACGAATTCCTTCCAGTTATGTTCAACAAGCACCCCAGGTGAGTCTCACTTTTTTAAGAATATACAGTATATGTCCTTTTTTTTTAAGGGAGTCATGGTGTCAGTCTTCGCTTGACGTCCTTTCAGAGATGAGTACATGCTGTACTTTGAGGAGAGGAACTTGAAGGCCTTTTCGGCCGAGCCTCTGCTGCTCTTCCCCACACACTACACCGGCGAGCAGGGCTACTACAGCGACACGGAGACGTCCACCATCTGGGACGACGAGGGGACGGAGACCGACTGGGACCGGGGCAAAGCCCAGCAAAGCCACGGGGCCCGATCCGAGGCCCCCCGGCCCGGAGTCAGCGGGAGAAAAGACTGAATCCCAGCAGGCCGGAACATTGGGCTGTCTGTGTCGTGTCAAAATAACATGGCTGCCACAGTAGAAGCAGAGCGTGGCACGCCAACCCGCCTAATCCCTGCAGGCCATTTTTGTTCTCTAATCTTTTTCACTATGGAAAACAGTGCCTCACAAAACCTTTACCGTATCATGTGTCATTTTTTCTTTACCCTTCTTAGTTTTCTTTCAGCATTTCAGATAATTCCCTCTTTATGTGTCTACCTAAATGGAACAACAAAAAACTCAGCTTTATAATATTTGCATTGTAATTCACTTTGATGGATTATAATTGATGCAGGTGTAGACACATGTAGAAGAAAAGAATCTAGCTGGTCACCGAGACCCCTGGTATCTATATATTCATGTACATTTCTTTGTCTACTAGTATAATAATGGACCAGCACTTGATGTAAGTTTTCCATCTCAGCCAAATGGACAGCATTAGTTGTTACAAACAGAATACTTTTAAGTTTCTGTGATGAATACACCAGAATGTAGAAGCTCTGAGGCTGAAATTATATTCTTAACGGTAAAATACAAATGTTATCAATGCATTTTTTAAATGTAGCTTCACAAAAAAAAGTTGTAAAGATCATTATTTGTTGATTAAATATCCGATTTTATTTATTCACCTTCATTCCTAATTAGAAAAAATGATAGTTTTAGAGGTTTAATGTTCTGCTCGATTCATTTTCAATTCATAATAGAAGGCCAATGAGTTATCTGAAATCTCAGTTTAAAACAGGGGAATTTGGTTTTAAATCGCTATTACTTGAAAATGGTCAGGAACTGAAAGCTCAGAGGAAATTTTATAGTCTGGATTGAAGCCCTCGTGATAGCACACGGTCACCAAAAACACCTGTAGTACTGGAACTGGTGAGCCGAGTCAAAGTCCAGGTGGGATCTTGTATTTTCTACAGAATATCCAAACTAATTTGACAGTATTAATAGCAAATTTGTCTGTGTGAGAGAGAGGATTCAACTCAATTCTGAGGTCTGAAATAAACAGCCATTGTAATGGCAATATTTAATGAGTTTAAATCTAAAATAAAACCGGTCATTCGAGGCCCGTGTTAGTACTTTTCTAATGAGTGTTGAAGGGTTCAAATACAGCCTCAAAAAACGTGTTAGACGAGAGTCCTGGTTGGAGACACTTTGTACTTTTCAAGCACATTTTTGAGAACATTTCAAGGCCCCCCCCACCCCCCACCATTTCAATTTCAGACACCTGTGTTTACGCTTCACCACACAAGAGGAAACACATGACACTGCACACACCCGAGATAAAACAATAAACTTAGGAATTTTTATTTTTTTTTTAAAAAGGAAAAAAAAATAATAAAGCAAAGATCAAGCAACCAGTGGAACCATTTAATATTAGTATAGTCCCACGTCACAAAATGAGTTATGAAAAGAAAAAAAAAATTAAACCACACAACAGATACCTAATAAATTAATCATCAAAAAGAAAATAACATGCTTATATGTCGGTGTTGCACAGCAAGTATTGAAACTCCGATGCTCGAACTTTAAGACGCCTGAGAATATAAATATGAAAAAACAGCTTTTTGCAGCAATTACTTAGTTCCACGGTTCCTCCTATTAATCTTACCTAAAGCTTTGGTAAGAGGAGTTTAAAAATTACATTATATAAAAATTAGCAATCAATTAAGTAAAAACATCCACGTCTGTACAATGTGCATATCTGAATTAGTGTGCCCCCCCCCCTCTCTGCCGCAGTGAGGGAAATTGGAAGCAAAAAAAACAAAAAAAGCCACATTCTGTGATATGAACAAATAGATCTGGACTGAGCTGTTTTTTTTGTTTCAATGAATTACAATTAATTTTCTGTATCAATGCCCCTTTTGAGCTTCTACCCAAGCCAGCGATGAAGTTTAACCCTTTATTTAATTGTTTTTTTTTAAAGAAAGAAAGAAAAAAAGCTGCGGAGAAACCTTAATGACATTCCTAGGAGGACTTCTCTGTTGACTTTTACTCCCGACGCGTTAACAGAGGCAAGTAAAAGGAGTTTTTGTTGCTACTAAGGTAGTATTTGTGTTGCATATAGTCGGTGAGGACAAGGGTACAAACTGCTGAAAAACAAACCTTCAAGACTTAAACAGGTGTATAGGAATTTCTGACAGACAGGTTGGATGGCAATCTGTACAGACACTGCAAAGGAAAAGAGAGAAGAAAAAAAAACCATAACAACCAAAAACAGTGAGGTATGTTCTTGTGATTTTACAGCTTTGAGTCTCAAATGTTGCTTCCACCTGCGAGGAGAGACGGAAGGAGAGATATTTCCGTGTGAAAATAGAGTTTGTTCATTTGCTAAAACGGTCCGAGGGGTTCTCGGCCGACTGCCAGCAGTGGCCGAGAGCGTTTCGGGCTCTGGTGAGAGGTTTTTTGTGTGCAGGGTTTGGACACTCGCGGGCGAAGTGGCGGCGGGCTTTTGCTTTGTGTGAAAATGGTTCGACGTGAAAGAGGAAGACATCTGCGGTTGACCCCCCCCTCCCCTTCCTCCCGGCCCCCGTTTTGATCCTAGTTTGGAAGAAACCGAGTGAGCAGATATGGGATGAGATTTTTTTTAAAAGCGGACAAAAAAAAGCACAAAAAAAAAAGCATTCCATTCTAGAAAATAAACACAAATTCCACAATAAGGGATAAAAAAAGGATAGCCTGGATCTAAGCAAACAACAATAAGCAGGAAAAAATATAGAGCAACTAAAAGCAACAACTACCCATTTCAACATTGTTTCGTAAAGCAAATGAAAAAGGCAGAAAATTGTTTGTTTTTTTCCTTTCTAAACAAAAGCATTGGTCATAAACACACACAAAGTTCCACAATGCTTGCTTGTAGAAACACAGTAACAGTGCAAGCCTCTACGCTCTTCAGCCTAATACCTCTCAGAAAAAAAGTGCCATATTGCATGAGTTTTTTCGGTAACGCCCCCACAAAGCGGGAGTATATCTACCTATACAATGAGCCGACTGTAAACACGGTGCAAAGTAGTTATGACATAGTTTAAGGCTTTCAGAGTTTTTCCTGAAGAAGTTGTTGTCACTGAGATAAAAGAAGACGTCCGTGAGAGGGGCCAAAGGGCGCGGGAACCACGACAAAAAGAGACCGACGCGTCTACGCTCAGACCTGTACCCTACAGTATTTGCACACAAAAGGGACCGAAAACACACAAACTACTTGAAGTTATCTTTTTGAGCCATGGAAAGTCTGAAACGTGCCACCCCTCCTCTCTCTTGCGTGTTGACGATGCCGGTCTGGTCTCTACCCGGCCACCTTTAGGATTTCTAGTAGCATCTGCGCATTAGCTTTGCTGTCAATTTAAAAAAAAAAGTTTAAAAAATCCAATACCACTTATTCACAAGTTGGGTTTGGAAGATGTTGAGAAAAAAAAAAAGAGAGACCTTGATTTACTAAGTTTTTACTAAGTTCCCCATGCTGTGCCGTCTGGACCTTTGTTCCAGACGAGTGGACTGAACGCACTGAAGGCAGCAGGCTGAAAGCTCGAGCTCAACTCATGAAAAAAAAAAAATGAAAAAAAAAATCCATTGCATACACACTTTTCAACATACATACACATCATACAGGCAATGTCATCCTATCAAGCATATGTTACCCCTAATATAAGGACTACAATTTATTACATGTATAAATTCTGCTGCTAGTAGCATTACCATTTCTCTACAGTAAAAGCTTAAAGCTTATGTACATTTGCATCGATATTAGACATAATACTGTCGAGTATTATGTGTCAGAATTTTGTGGATAACTGGTGGAGCCTTCGGAGTGGCGTGCATATTCCTCTTTTAGAGTGAAATTTCATCCACTTTCTGGCAGAATTCATGTTTGAGCTATTGTTCAAATGGATACAGTTACAAATAAAAAGTCTCAGTAATGATAGTTGCTAATGCAATGAAAAAATAAATCATTAAGGAATGTGTCACCACTAAAAGCCAAAAACAAGCTACACTAAAACAACCAAAATAAAAAAAATCAACTTAAAAATAAAGGATGGGGGAAAGCTTCTAGTCACTGCCTGACTTTCTAATATCACAACATTACTCAAGGTAAATAAATGGAACTTAACAACACAACAATCTACTATTTAACCACGAAATACCAGAGGAATTTTGGTTGATGATGAATGTGTACACTGAAAAAAAAAAGAAGATGAAGAAAAATCCCTGAAATCTGTGAGTGTTTCATTCTGTGATTATGAGGTTTCATTAGGGTTGGGTGGGTTTCATCTCGAAATCTGCTAGACGATAAAGACGTTTGAGAAAAATAAATGTGCTGCCATAAACCTGTAATATACAATGAGGTATTTTGTGATTTATTTGGTTAGAAAACAATATTTACCCACTGTGCCACTTGTTTTTTTCTAAATATGTTTTTAGAATGTTGTGGGGTGGGGGGGTAGGACTGCTTTTACTCTGGTTTTGTACCTTTACTGATAACGAAGGTCTATCTAATTCAACTAATTACCCAAAAATTGACATCTTTAAAAAGTTCTCAATGAAATGCGACCACACCCTTAAACAATGTGTTCCACTCTGCTGTTCCTTCGTCGTCATTAATTGACCGTCTAACTTTCCCCGGTATCATTTCATGCAGAGCTTCTGTTTTTTTTTCTGTCTTTTGTGAGGTTTGGCAACACTTTTGAAGGCTCACTCCATTTTGTAAACACCACACACACGCTTTGATACATGTGTGACCGAGGGAATTTAAATGGAAATGCAATAGGTCCGACGTGTTGCTTTGAGAAAACAAGAAGAAGAAGAAGGAGGGGAAAAATAAGGGGATGAAACGGCAAGGGGAACCTTTTCAAACCACAACCCTAATTATGCTGAACAAGTGAGTGGGTGGTCAAATGACTCAACTTACTATCCCCCTAACATCCTGCTACGTGTGTGGCGGCTTGTGTGTGCGCGCATGTTGGAGTAGAACACAGCGGGGCTAAATCCTAGTCGGTGGATTTGAGTTTAGCTGGTTGACTTGAAACAAAAGTGACCTTATCTGCTTCGGTCGGCCAAAAAAACCTGCTACCCAAACCCCCTCCTAATTCGGCACGGCTTTCTTAGAGGCCGGGGGCGCGGCCTTGGTGCGTCCCAGCATCCACGGCTGGAAGTCCGGGTGGCGGCGGGCGTGCTTGATCAGGTGGTCGCTGCGCATGAAGCGCTTGTCGCACAGGGGGCACAGGAAGCGCTTCTCCCCCGTGTGGGTGCGGGTGTGGCGGGCGAGCTCGTCGGAGCGGGCGAACTTCTTCTCGCACTTAGGCCATTTGCATGGGAAAGGCCTCTCACCTACAACAGAATGAAGAGATCCGTGAGCTTTTCCGGGGGAGGATGTTGACGATGACATTAAATCAAAACCCCACTGAACCGACGCAATAGGTTATTTTCCCAAAACTGAACGAAAGGAAACAAAACTAAACAGCTATTTGCCATCGGAGAAGCCAACACCGGTCAATGTGTTGTACATCTGCAGGTTGATGGCACCTGTTCAAATAGG
Organism: Menidia beryllina; assembly: GCA_013363375.1. Taxonomy (NCBI): domain Eukaryota; kingdom Metazoa; phylum Chordata; class Actinopteri; order Atheriniformes; family Atherinopsidae; genus Menidia; species Menidia beryllina. Next base: position 1,278,400 of record JABUIW010000209.1, read on the forward strand.
ACAGCTCTTGGAAAATTAAGATTATTCGCATGCGCTTTGTGCACATTACACAGCCGCAGCGCCTTGCAAATGATCCCGTCTCTCATCCAGCATGATATAACCCAGCTTTGTGCTTGGAGGCTTCTCCGTGAATGAAACTTCATTATATAAATAGGATAGAATGATCAAAAGAATTACACAAGACTGCAGTCTTGTTCTAAGTAGCAAGATTTAGGGATAATATAATAATCCCCTTTAAAATGAACAAAATCGGCACAGGCACCTTGAGACCAAATGTTGCTTTTGAGATTCAGACAGAAGGGGTAGACTAAATAAATGAACAAGAGTACAGGGAGTGGGTACCAATCCTGATCAGCACACAGTCAAATTCACAGCAAAACATTTGTAGGAGTTGGACACTTGAGATTAGTCCTACTAAGCCACCGCTAGCCTTAATCTCTTGCAGGCAACATGAGTCAAACCCGGGATAAGCGAGTAGGATGCTCGGTTGCCATTTTCAAGATCACAAAGCCCAGCCACGTTGTTACAGAGCTCCCCGTGGGCGTTTCCACCACAGTTCCTTTGAGCCGTTTCCTGCCCCCCTAATCCATTTGCGCCTGCTCGGTAACGCTGGACACACCAGCAAAACCTCCCTAATTTGTCTGAAAAACAACCTGCACATTTCAACGCAGGCCTGGCATCACTGCCACGGGGCGGACTATTTTTTCAATCAACCGTCTTCATAGAAAGAGGCCGAGTGACGACTCGGTGGTGCGGTTGTCATAAATATGGTCACCGTTTGTTAAGAAAATACAGACAGCACATGGGGCAGACGCTCCCATTATCAAACCGGGCGCCTTACATCGGGTTCTTCGACCGTTTTGATCAATAATTAACAACTTTGCGGACACTGGCGCAGACACGTGAGGTGATGCTTAAAAAAAAGAAAACTAAAACCAATCCGCGCTAGCTGCTGCCATTAAAACGTCCTTCTATGAACTACGCGTTCCCGACGTTAAGGTTTCGTCTTACGTTCATTTCATATGCAAATCCAATGGGGAGGAAGAATTTCGTCACAGATTTTAACGTCCACCCCGTTCTTTTGTTAGTTTACTTCTTTGTCAGAGTCACTCAGGGGAGGTGGGCTTTTTTTTGTTTTTCCCCGTCTTTGTATAGCCACGTTATTGTACCGCGAAAAAAAAGTGTGACACGACACAAGAAAGTTAAACCGACAAAACGATAACCCATTTTGACCTGGTCTGACGAGTTGTGGCACCAAAAACGAAACGTGGGAACAAAGTTTAGCTCTATCTCCCGAGGCTAGCTTGTGTACCCCACTCCCACCAACACACACATTCAAACACGCACACACAAAACTTGTGAGGTGTCGTTTCAACCACACGGTTGCTGTCGTCGTTTCCCATACCTGTGTGTGTCCGGATGTGTGCTTTCAGGTGTGAGGATTTCCCGTAAACTCTGTCGCATCCGTCAAAAGTGCACTGGTGTCGCTTGACCGGGGACCGCGGGGGCCCGACGCCGCCGGCCCCCCCGAAAGGCTGCTGCTGCTGTCCGGGCACCGGCGTAGCGGAGGGGGTCATGGTAGGGGTGGTGGGGTCGGACAACGTGGTGTAGCCGCTCTCTCCTCCGCACGAGGAGTTGCTGCTCTCCGAGTAGGCCGACATAGGGCGGAACTTGCTGTGCAGGTCGGTGAGGATACCGGCCACCGTCATCATGTTCGTCCCTTCCAGCCTCAGAGTCTCCCGCACTTCCCTGTCCTCGCTCGACCCATCTGGATCGCCGGGGAGAAGGCCCACGGCGGAGGACTGGCTGGCGGGGGCGACCGGGGTGGGTCTGTGCAGGACAGGACCGCTAGATATCGACACCAAGCACTCGGCGGCGAAATAATCAGACGACAAAGTCAACGACATTGTTATCTAATCGGTCTTCTTTTTGTATTCAACCAGAAAAAAAAAAAAAAACAACGAAAACGACCACAGGAGGGGCTAACGGTAACAGTCTGATCCGGACCTCGTTTTCATCAAACTCGACGAACAAACTGCTCCCAGTCCTGCCTCTTTTCAGCCATATAATGTATCAGTAGTTAAAGAATTAATTAAAAAGTCAAAGAAAACGCAAAACTAAGAACAATAATAGGCTAAAATCGTGCTAACTCCGCGGGCCCAACGTGCGTGCCCCTTTCTGTCTGACGGTTCATTGTGTCTGAGCCTCCGAGAAAGCCGGTCTAACCCACGCCCCCTGGTCCGGAATGAGGATGCGTTCACAAGTCCCCGGTTAAAACTTTTTAGATTAGTCGGTCACTCCAAATATTCACACATATACTATTACTTTGTTATTATAGTTGCTCTGTCGCACGCCCAATTAGTATTAAATGTTATTTTGTGTACTTGTACACAACACACGAGAGTGCATTAGCCAAGAGGAGGTGCTATTTCATCTAGATACGAGATGGAACCCCAGAACACAGCAACTTTAAATATTTTCCTACTTTACAATAGAAACGTAGAGTAAAAGGTATAGTTTGTATAAAAAATATCACCGATAGTGTTGTATGAACTTAGGTTGAAATCTAGGATGAAATAAAATGGCGGTGTGTGTGACACGGTGGGGATTCCTTTCAGCCTTTTTCCCGTGTTCCTCAAATGCAACGTAAACCAGCAGCACGCAACGCTCGGGCGTGGACCGCGGTGGCGGGTGAATCGTGGAAAGTAGGTGGCACTGTGTGTCAGTTTAATGATGGGGGGAGACGATAAAAGGCGTGTTGGGTAGTTTAATTTTTCTGCATAGCCGGGGGAGGGAGGACGTGGCTGGTTGGATTAGTCCTCAAAACGATAATGAAACGTATATTTTACATCTAGTCATTGTTGCAGATGAAAAGCTTTGGGTCTTTAAACATGTTTTATCTAGTTTCATAAGATACTGTATTCCTTCTGTAGTGTTTCGTTAGTATATGATTCTCTTTTGTTAAAGCTTATAAATCAGGTTTTAGTTGAACCCACAGGCTTGATGTGGTTTATTGATCTCGGTTATGTTGACTAATATGTGTATGGGAATGTCTTCCCTCAAAACCAACCAAATGTGTTTAAGCAATCAAAAAAAGGGAAGTGCCCCATAATATTATCTCTAAACATGTGATTCATTAGCTATTCCATTATAGATATTTAGATATAGTAGGTGGTTTTCCTATCTTCTTTCTGTGTGCCTCTATAATAATGTCTCATCAAAAAGATTTTTAATGAAAGTACCCTATAAACTGAATTTTCTCTCCATCTGTCTGTGTTTAATGTCAGTCCAAGTCACCACTTGCATAAGAAAACATGCCTTTTTTTTGGTGAGACCCCTGTTAGGTGATTGGCTCGGTAAATGTTTGTAGCTTCAACTTGGAAGGAATTTCCTGATTGGTTGCCTTTTGCTGTATAGAAGCCCACATACAAGCCTGGTCATTCAGCGGCCGTGAACAGTGCCTGGCTTTCATCTCACTTCTACATAGTAGAGGTTCCGAGAGAGTTGGACCCGACTTTTGGTTGCTATGGCTGTGTTTCTGTTACTGCCCGGTTATACGCATGTTATTCTAATTTTTCTCCTGCTCTATGGTAAGCTTTAAGATCAGTTTTGTTATGTTGCTTTGTGTTGAAAACTTTAATTTTGCAGATTATATTTGTGGCCTGTCTGTAGTTGTTCAGTATTGAATAGGGACAAGTTTTTTGCTTGATGGCTGTTTTTCATTTTTGCGAAGTATGTCTGAGTTCTGACCTCTTGTTCAGTAGGTGATTGTCATCAGGTGGAACCAAATTTCTGTGATTCAAGTTGTTCGGGTGAGAGTTTGGTTTGTTTCACGGTCTGCTGCATCATAGACTTGATGCAGGTTTACAGACAAAGACTCTTATTCCTTTAATGTTGTGTTTTTAAGTAAAAAGCAATAAACAAGGTGTATTTTCTCATCCGCAATTTTAATAGTGTACTATTCCACTTTTACAGGGTTCACTGCTTCAGACTTTTCGTATCAAAAGGGTATGAGGTACACTTACAGGTATACCACCACAATAAACACCACCACTCTCAGCTCCAGTGGCAGGAATGGCCTCGCTCTGGACTGTGTGGTCGATCTCGACGTGGTCTCCAAGTGTCACCTAATGATGCAGGTCAGCTCTGCAAAGCTTTGCGTTTGTGTTATTTATCTAAAAACCATATTATGTTGCGGTTTCATGTGCATGCTTGTCCTACAGATAAGGAATCCGCAGATAAAACGTCTCTCCCCTCAGAGGGAACATTCTGTGCTGCATTTAAAAAAGTTGAGGTAACACCATGCACGTATCACTTCTTTTGTGTTTCTTTTAACCTGTTTTTTTGTTGTTGTTGTTGCTCACTACTTCATTTTTATTAGTTGTGTGCGCACTGTTTATTGCACCAAATGTATAATCCTTAGATGGATTGGGAATTCTACAACTATTATTACTACGAATGAGATACATGTGCACAGATGCTCCACTTGGATGTGTTGTCTGGTCTCTGAGGGCTCATCTGGTGTTTTTGTTTCCCAGGGAGACACTGGAGAGAGCTCGCCTCAAGTTCTCCCTCCAGGGGGGAAAGGTCACAGCCCTCTGTTTCCAGGAGGGGGAGCAGGTGTGGGCTCTCAACATTAAAAGGGCTCTACTGAGCATGCTCCAGACCTCCCCCATGGTCACCAAATTCAAAGAAGAAAAGGAGGTGCGGCCGAAGTCGTGAATGTTCTATTTAATCAAGCGGTGAATCACTGCTTTGTTAACACAAATCCAACTGTAAAGCAAAGATTTTACTACTTTGTGTCAATGCCGTTCCTTTTTTATGCTCTTTGAAAGGTTTCTGGGAACATATGATCACAGAACGTAGTTTTGGAAGTTGTCGATAATCATTTTTTTCAATTTGTCATTTTTGACATAGTTCATTTCAGCATACCAGAGCTTAGCCTATACCAGACATACTGGTTAAGACAGATTTATGATTGATGCTTCTTCCTCAGACTGACATCCACGGTACGTGCAACAGCAGGTACGAGAGACGAGGGTCAGCACTCGTGAAGACCAGGGATCTCAAATGGTGCCAGCAGTCCAGGCTCGCAAGTTTCTGGCCTCATTCAGTTACTCTATCGGAGGACACAGTGAGTCAGAGCACGGCCTATATTTTCCACCGTTTCTGATCGAGGACGCCGAGGTTATAGACTTTGAATAGTATGCGCATCAGGAATTGGGGTGATTCAAAAAGCTTGTGCTAAGAATATGCACAGACAACTTATTTTGTGTAAAATCTCAACATAAACGACTTTTTTTTTTTGTTTCTCACTCCTTTTACATAACCATTTTCTTTGTTTTGTTGTCAGTCAGTACAAATGGAACTGCGTTGCGTTCAGCGCCACGGGGCAACAGTGATGGAAGAGATTAACTGTACCGAAATAATTTCCGTGGGGACTGGATCTGGGGCTCCTGGATTGGTTAAGACCCAAACTGTGTCTACATTAATTCTGCTCAGAGCTCAGCCAGGACATCCTTCAGGAGCAGGTAAGACTCGAATCAAATGTTCATTTTCCCCATTGCATCTCTGCTCTTCAGTAAACCAGGACTTTTACGCCTGCATTCCCGACTTCTTCTGCAGAGTCCCTTGGTATTGGTGTATTGACTGACCTGCAGTTCGTGGATGAAGGGACATCGGAGCAAAGACAAACCAGTCGATCAACACCACAGGCAGTTGCTGAGACCGTCAGATTGCTATGTAGCCTCAGTTCAGACCCACAATTGGTAGGCCACAAACGCAGCAGGTCCAATCCTGCTTTTAAGGGTCTTCTTTGTGTGTTTTACTTCACTCACTCTATACTTCACTATGGCATATTCTTTCAGCGGTGAATACGAATGACTAACATTATTTTTACACTGCCTGACCACTGATTGCACGTTTGTATTTGTAAGTCATGAGTTGAGTTCTCCTGAGGTTCCCAAGCCCCTTAAAGATCGTATTCACACCCCATCCAAAGTTTCATCATAGTGTATTTATATTTCTTTCAAAGACTCCATTGCAGCCAGATTCCTGACTGTATTTGCAGCTTTTAAAGAGTTGATTTACTCTGATGTAAGGACAGTGATTTAAAGACACTGGGGAGTAACATGCAGTTTCACGATGCCATTAACACAAGTTCATATATGCGTTTGAAATTGACCAAATGTGTTCCAGGTATCACAGGAGTTTCTTCAGCTGGTGTTTCAACTGAAACATATGACACTGTCTCAACTGAAGACTCTGTGGCGAGAGGCATCTTTCAAGTGTCGCAATGACTGGTCTGTATTTCCCCAAAGTCTCATAGTCCCCTACAGTATTACATGTTCTCCAGTTTCTCGTCTTTTTTACTTTTTCACGTGTCATCTGTCTCTATATTTTAATGAATACCATCTTTTTTCTTATCTACTTCTATATATTTTAATAAACTTATACTTTAAGCAAGCAAGGGATATTAAACAAATAAATTAGTAAGCGACCTTTACCAATATTACCTGATAATCACATTACATTTAGGTTCTGTTTGTTTCACAGCTGAATAGAAGTGAGGCTCTCTCTCTTATCACTAAAAGAAGAATCAGTTGGAAATATCACATCCCTCCTAGAACATTTGCTGTTTTTTGGAAAAGCAGCAAGTGCTCCTGAAGTTGCAGGACCCAGTGCATAATTCATGTTGAAACTTGAAAACAATTCAGCAAATCAAACTAAAGGATATGTTGTGTTACAGATTATTCAAAAAAGATAGATAGCTGATATTATTGTTAATGGATTAAATGTTCTTGCAGGCAACCTGTACTGGATGCATTACCAGCTTGTGGGTCTGAAAACTGCATTCTGCTACTAACTGACCTGATAATGAACAAAGAACTGGAGGAGGGACTGGCTCACTCTTATCTTACTACTATATCCCTCATCCCACATCCATCATCACTCATCATCGGCTCCATCACTGTAGGAACCTCTGGGTGACATTGCCGAATCACTCTTATGAAAAAAAAACTCTTGTATTCACTGATGATTTATCGTCATTCAAGCTGATTTTCGCTTTGTTCACCAGGCCTTACTGGAGGACCCAGAGCTGCGGTTTAAAGCGCTGCTGGCAGGATCATCTCTGACCTATCAGTTGTGCCAAAGATCTCCAACTCCCTGCTCTGAAATACCACAAGTGCAGGAATTCATACGCAAAGTCGAAACAGCTCTGAAAGTAGGATGCGAAGAACAAAAATCCAGTCATGCCCAAGAGGTGCAGTACCGTTAATCTGGAGTTAGTGATCATGTGATGCAGATGTGTTACATTTACGTGGATCCACAGAAAAATTATTTTCGATTGCCCTTTTCTTATATTTTACCATACTTTGTCCAACAGCTTTTTTATGCCCTAAAATCAGTGGGAAACACTGGTTTGTCTGCCTCCGTCTTCATTCCTCTCCTAAATCGTTGCATTCTGGACCAAAGGACGTCCTTGGAGCTGAGGCTCACGGCCATCCAAGCCTTCCGACGCTTTCCCTGTTCGGCTGATGTGAGTTTATCATGAAACCATTAGTATTACCACGGAAAAAAAATTGCTTGATATATTGCAGTTATGCATTTAGTATAAAACTGGCCTGTATATAACCATATACTTAATGAGTGTAGCTAATCCTTCGAAAACCGAAAGTCTAAATGAAGTGATAATTGATCCATGATGAAGGGAGGTGAAGAGGTGAGGCTGTGACAAAGAGCTCAGCTTCAGTTACTGACAGCAGTTTCCCTCTATCAGCGGACTGTGCTGTTGCAGCTGTACGGATCTTCCCTTGAGGATACTGAGGTCAGGATCACTGCATACCAGCAGCTCATGCTCTGCCCTGACCAGAGAGTGTTTGAAGTGGTGAAGACCACTCTGAGGAGCGAGACATCCAGCCAAGGTCGGATGAGGGTTTTGCGGTTTAACATGTACCACCTGTCAAAATCTTGAGTGGGGACTGCCAAAAGATGGCATATTTGAAGAGAAAATAAAATGAATGAATGAAAACATGTTCTTTCTTGTTTGTTTGGTGGTACTACAAAATGCCATTTGACCTCCAATGTGAAAAAAGATCTGTGTCATGTAGGCCTAACGCACCTGGTGCATGTAGGACAGATGCTTGCCTTTTACTTTATTCCTTGAAGAACTTTTTTAACCTTTTCTTTTTACAGTGGGTTCATTTGTGTGGAGTCATCTGACTAATGTCCTGAGGAGTGAGGATCCCACAAAGCAGGCCTTAATCGAATCCCTTCCTGACGACATTATCAGCCGTGATTTCGAAGCAGAGTTTTTAAAATATTCCTCATATTCAGACAACACATACGTTTCAGGTAATAAAAATGTCAGGCCAGATATTGGATATTGTTATGTATATGTTTTCCATAAGACCATTCTACCAGAGTTTAGTATTTACACAAGTAGATAATTATAAGTTGATGATAATTATAAAGTGACGGCTTATGTAATGAGAGGTGGCTAAGCATTTAGGCATATAATTGGTATGCTCCAAGCAGCCCACTGCCATGTATCCATTCTGTTTGTTTCTGTGTGTTTCAGGCATTGGAATTAAAAACGTGGAAACGTCATTGATTTTCTCTCCAAAATCCTTCCTGCCCAGTTCTGCCTCTGCCAACCTGACCGTGTATTTCCATGGCAAAGCCCACAACCTTTTAGAAGTAAGTCTGAGGCGCAATAGACGACTAAAATTAGGAGAACATAATCATTCTAAAAAATTGTACGAAAAATTTAGTTGAATTTGCATATTTCCTCTCCAAACTGAGGTGGACCTTCATGTTGAGAATGCTGAGCCGCTGCTGAGGAAGTTTTTTGACTATGAGACAGAGAGCGAATCCACTACTGAAAATGGAAGGAGCAAGGTGAAAAGAAGCAGAAGAAAAACAGATGATGGCGACAGAGGGGAAAAAGAAAGGTGTTTTTCCACAACCAATAGTTTCCTAAACCAGGCCCAAGCCATGGTAAGATTTCTGTGGTTGTTGTAAGGCAGACAACAGGTTGTTATCTTTGAAAAGTAGAGCATGGGGTTTAACATATACACATATTATCAGATCAGGCGAAGACTAATGTTATTCTCCCAGTAAACACTGTAAGTGGGCTGAACAAAAAGTAAAAAAGTTTTAATCCAAATTCAAGAAAGGTTGGGACTTTGGGACATAAATTATATTGAAATGCAGGATGTTATTGTTTTAGAATGAAAATTGATTTAGAAATTTAAAAAAATATATTTTGACATTTTATGGGAGCAAAATGTTTATAAAAAGCTGTCGTGGGACAGCAGAATGTTTGAAAAGTAAGTTAAAAGTAAACAAAAATGGGCAAATGGCCTATAGAACTGTCACATCTGGAAAGGTTCCATCAGGGATGACAGATGTATGACTATTTTATAACAACATTAATAACTTCTTGTTGAACATAAAGTGGTGAGCATGACATGCCTATTTAGAGAAAGACATTGGTCACTCAATAGAACATCGGACTAAAAACATTTTTTTTATTGTCTGGAGGAAGTGTCACATTTGTGGAGAAGAACAGACTCATCACTTTAATGCCTGGTCCTACCTGTGAAACAAGGTGGTGGTCGTATGATTTTGGCCTGCTCTGCTTGTATCAGGTCCAGGATGTCCATCAGTGTGAAGGACCAAACTATTTGTCATCATACTAATTAATTAAAATGAAACACCTAGAAAAAAATAATGACTCCAGGCACAAACAGCATTTAACCAATGAATGGCCAGGGAAGAATAAAGTCAAAGTTGTGGAGCGAGCAAGTGGGTGACCAACATCCTGACTCAATAGACAATCTGGGGTAGGATCTGAATTGAGCAGTTCATGTGAGAGAAGCCACCAACACACCAGAGTGGAGGTGTTAAAATTCCTCCACAGTGATTTGTGGAGGTGATCTCTGGTTATCAGAAACATTCAGTCACAGTTAAGTCATACAATTAGGTCACAGTAGAAAATGACAGCCAGACTTCACATATTTTTAGCTCAGCTATGTCATATTTTGTGTCTCAAACGTGCCATTGTTTTAGATGTACTGGGGAAATAAAGCCCCTAAGCATACGCACAGGCGCCCAATTTTAAGTAACTCATAGGAAACATTTTGAATAGTATATATTTTTTCAGTAGTGCTATTTTTTTTCTTGCAGTTGTTTGGAAGAAGAAAAACAGAGGACAACAGGCTCAAGTGCTGGCTTGGTGTGAAAGTGTTTGGAAATGAGGTCAGTGTGTTCACATGTGACGATATCTACCATCAAATGGACCATGTGTCACTCAGCATGGCTGGACTGGCTGTGAAACTGCTGAAGGTAAAGACGTGGGCTGACATGTGACGACCTGTCTGGAAGCTCTAATTCCCACTTCTCTGTTTGTTTACCCCTCGACACTCTCCTCCTTCACACTTCCTTCCTCTTTGTTCTTCAGGGTCAGGAGGTACAGATGAACCACAGGGCCGTGCTCACCCCAGAGGATCTGGTCTTACCATCTCTGTCTGGTTTACCTATGAAACTGGGCGTCAACATGACTTCCCTGCTTTCGCTACATCTAAGAGGCAGCTTTAATTACAGGGATCATTCTCACTTCTCCCTAAATGGATACATCAAACCCAAGTACTTCTTTGTTCCAATTAGAACTGCAAAAACAGCTCATTTTTTTGCAGGTCAATCTGTGTCCGGTGATGTTGGTGTGACCGAGCGGAACTGGTGTCTTTGTGTTTTTCAGTGCCTTCGTGGGTCTGTCAGCCAGAATGGGAGTTGACAGTGTTTTGGGTCAGGCGGCGGTGGAGTGGGCAGCTGAGTTAAAGAGTTCTACCAGTCTGGATGGCAGCATTCAACTCCAGGAGGGACGAGACATCAGGGTCATGCTGAACACACCAGACGACACCATAGATATCTTCACTTTCAGGTAGATTTGAGTGCGTGACATGGTTCTAGCTCAGAGTAGAACAGCTTCCATCCTTGTCTTAGCCCTACTCCACATTCAAATAATGATGCAATCACTTTACCTTGGATGAGGGAAGTTGAAACTCTTGGTCTTCCTTTTTGTTTGGCTGGTAACAGAACATTTTACCTCAGCAACTAAATGGTTCCCTTAACTTTAAAGAAAGATGACATGTGATCAGAATTTGTTGGCTTCCTCAAAGCAAAACCTTCAGTGCACCTTCAGTTTTTTTTCCATGTCTGAAGTTGAAACTTTGATTTCCAATATGTCTTTGGTGCGCTTCTCTCCTCCTTTTGAGGTAGTCGTTTTAGAAAACATAGATGGGAGAAACAACAGGTTATGTCCGGGATAAAAATAACTTTTATGTAATGATTGAATGAAAGTCTTAACTTTGGTTTGATTGCTTCTGCCAATGTTATTTCTACCTTTCCACCTGTGGTGCTGCCTTTAACTGACCAGGGCTAATAGAATATGTGACCTGCACGGTGCCGAAAAGAGGGGTCAGTAACAGCTGTCTGTAACTGAAATGTCTACGCTCTATCAGACATTCATTGTGTGCTCTCACATTTAAGGGCTACGGTGTGGAGTTTTATGCTCAGATTTAATATTTTCAATTGGCTAAAAGCTGTAATGGAGATCTAAATGAGGACTCATCCCAAACAAAAAAGGGGTGGAAAGGACCATTCAACACAAAAAATTGCAATGAAAAGAGCTCTAAATTCTTAGTGTAAAATGGATGCATTGTACTGGTTCTTTGTGGGATTTTGACTGACACATCTCAGACATTTAATGAACATCTCACGTCAAGGAGAAAAACAAAAAAGAACATCTAAAATGTAATAAATGACTTACCGTTGTTGGTTTCAAATGTACAAAGTTACAGTTTTGCGATGTGAACGATGGTTTCCCAAAAGCTATGTATAACTTTTGTGATCACCAGCTACAGAGTTTTTCAGGTAAGCGGAGACCACAGAGCGGAGATTAAAGGGCCGAAGAGTCAAGTCCAAAAGACCGCCTGCACACCAAAAACCTGTGAGCCCCGCCCCACGGTGTACACCATCATACATGACACACTGTTGATTTTGAGGTTTTACGTTGATATTTTATTTTGCTGCTGACATTCAACATCCTAAAGGTGACATTGACCCACTTTAAAGTTCTGCTTTTTCCTTTTTTCACATCACCAAGACAAGAGCTGAGGTGTTTTAGTTAGCAAGTTTAAGCAGAAGAGCACTTGTCAAACCAGACCGGCGCTTTTTTTCTGTTATGCCACCTTGAATTTTTTTCACTTTTAAGTGCCACATTATTCACGTTACTGTTTTGGTGGGACTTTAGTGGCACTTCTGTAATTCTTTTCTAAGTCATTGTTGTATTAACATGTTTCAGAATGTCTTAACTCTTAAACTCCATTTGCCATCATATTTGATGCATGGATTTAGCCTGTGCTTTTAAATTTTGTTTAAAAACTACTATTATATCGAAAATATTCCCTTTTGCAGTTTGATTTTTAGTAAAAAAAAAAAAAATGCCGACAATATTGATACAGTTTGGTTGATAAAGTCATACAAATTTTATTTATTTGTATTTTTTTTCACATTTAATTAAAAAGTCTGAAGTCAAACAAAGACTTCAGATTTCAAAGAAAATGTACTTTTTAAAATAATTTTCCACGGTTAGGTTTTCTAGGGTTAAAAATGAATACAAATATAAAATGTTTTTTTTTTATTTCTCACAGGGTCCAAAATTATTGGCTGGCAACTGTGCTCTAATTCCTCCCTCCCACCACTTGCTACTGGCCTTACTTTCCCCCCTTCTGGACCGGTCAACTTTTCCCTCAGGCTGTTGAAACTGGACAGAGGCCTCCATTATTATCTGCTGGAGGCAGCTTACTCTCTGCACCATCAGGTGTTACAAAATGGGAAGATGTACCATTTCACTTTCACTGTTTTTATCTGAAAATTTAAATTTGACCTTTTTCCTTTTCTGAGACCTGTAATGTGATCAAAACGCTGTATTCACTCTCACTCATGGTGTTTCAGAAAGGCACATGGCTTCCCAGAGAGGCTTCCGTCCACCTGGTACTGGCCACCCCGCAGTCCTCCATTCCCAGGGACATGTCTCTGGACTTGGCCTTCAACCCTCACCGAGTGCTGCTGAGGATCACCCATCCTCTGAAAACTATCCACATTCAAGGTCGGTCTCCAACGAGCACCGTTCAAACAGGATAACACTTTCATATTATCGGAATGAATTAAAAAAAATACCTTTTTTTTTTTAGGGCAACTTGAGCAAGAGAGGAACATCAAGTCAGGGAAGCTCGAGCTTGTCATCGACAGTGCTCGTTATTATGTCATGGCAAGTACTGGACGCTAGTTTTTTCTTTTAATGACAGGATTTTTTTACACGATGGATAGATGTAATCTTAACATTATACCCTACAGGGTTTGGTTGACACCCACAGCATTCTGTCTGAGCAGAGGACACGCTGTCATCTTGAAGCCAAGATGGCCGCCAATGAACATCCAATGATCCTGTCTGCAAATATTACTCGTGGTCTGGGCAGAAAGACTAGCTTTTCTGCCACTTTGAAGAACGTGTTCAGAGAGACTGCATCTCTATCAGGTGACTTTATTTTACTCTTCGATTGTGTCTAAAACATTTGGTTTGACAGAGGACAGTAGGTGTGCAGCTGTCTGTGTTCAGTGGCTCTGGAGCGCCGGCGGGACAGCAGCGGCAGGCAGTACTCCGTGGAAGCCGACGTCCTCTTGCCCGGAGTGGTCGGCAGCAGGATGCTGGGCCTGATGGAGCAAAGGAGGTCACTGTGGAGCTCAGTGTTCAGGCTCAAATATGGCCTGGGAGGTGAGCGCATGCTCAGCAGTTTTCCTGATTTTAGGCCTAAATGGGTTAACCAGGCACGTCTGAAATTCATGCTGATTGTTTTATAGATTATAAAGGTCTTCACAGCTCAAAACACTTTTCAATTTGCATCATACACGTTTGCATCATACACGTTCCAGTTACTATCTTTGACTATAAAAAGATATAAAGTAATAGAAAAAGGTGTTATTAAATACCCTTTTTGTTGAATTATCTGAGGCTTAATTATTCACGCTAACTGGTTAAGTTATGCAGAAAACTGCAGAAAAGTGTTGTATTCACCAGAAGCGGAGTTGTTCTTTCTACCAGAAGCGTGGAAGCTTGAAGATTGTACGTTGTGTCTCAGTCTTCCCTAGAACTGGATCATCTGTACAAAGATCTCTCATGATGTTCTTTGAATCACCTGGAGCCAATCTCTCTGGGCCCAGAATTCTCTGATTACTATTATTACCGGCATTGCCTTTACTTCTAACGTCTTTTCGACTATTTCCTCCCAGCTTGGTCATTTTTTAGCTTTTTAATGTTGCTGTCATTTGGAATTGCTGCATTCATCACAATTACCCTCTTAGCCCAGTCATTTGCCTCTACTTTCGCAACGTCTCCCGCTTTGATTATGGAACTTCCAGGCCGTACTCGACACAGATGTTCTTACAAACGGTTCCCTTCTCTTGGTTATGGATGCTGCTGCATGCTCTGTTCACTCATGTCCTCTGAATAATTTGAATCCATACTGTCACTAACTGAACCGTCCTCGCCTGTTGTATTTGACCCTCTTCACTGAACTGATGTTAGACTGAACTTTGCTGAATTAAACTGAATTGGATTTGATTGAATTGAATTGAAATAAGATGAATATTTTCTTATCAATCTCCAAAGGATTATTATATGATTGCAGAATAGATTATTGGAGATGTATAACTTACTTAGTTAATCCCCCCCAAAAAACAATTATGGCAAACTCTAGCGTTATTTACCTGGCAACTGCAAGAAAACAAAGCTAAGCTTTTCCACTTGGGAAACTCACAGCAGTTCAACATCTGAGATACAGACACTCAACAGTAGCGTGTTTATGATCTACCATCTGTTCAACTCCTCCTCTTTTACATTTCATGTTCTGTTTAATCAATTATCTGAGAAGAGACATTGAAGGTATTAAACAAATGTTTTAAGGGTCTCATATGTTTTCAAAAATCAAAAAACCTGCCAGTGAAATAGGCATTCCTCAAAATGACTAAATGTCTCAAGGTGTCTGATGTAACCTCTTCTAGGACTAGGAGTTCCCAACTAAAACAAAGCAAGTCAGTCACAACAGGACACGGTCAAGGTGGCAAGCTGCACAGATTAGACCACAGCTGCACAAAAGACAGGAGACTGCAAATGAAAACCAGCCCGTCACGATGAAATATTAAAGAGAGCGTCGACTGAATTAATTAGAGAACTGACAGGAAAGAACACACACGCAGACCAATGAATCAGCAGCCTGTGACATTGGATCTTCATCTTATTTATAGATGAATATCAAATGGTATAACACGTGAAGCATCCCCCATCCCTCCAATTTATACCAACAACTGGTAAATGTGTCCCAGGGGGAAGAAAAAATAGAAAAATACACCTGATACCAAAAACACAAAGCGCGTAGTGAAAAGTTAAAGACTTTTATTTAATTGTTAGTGTTACATTTCAACCTTTTCACAGGCAACGCCAGGCAGCTGCGTCAGGAGTGCTACACATCCCAGAGACTAAGGAGTGAGAGGGACTCAAACCTGACATACATCATGAGAGCAGATCATGAATTCTACTGCACCAACACCGCTCCCATTAACCATAAGGTGACTGAAAGCATGACACCTTTGTGAAAACAGAGCTGAGTTCACTCGTAAAAAATTTCACACTGTGCGATAATTTGAGGCCTGTCTACATCTTTTAACCAAAGCAGAAATTCTAATTTGATATGAAGCAATGTGCGATACTTTCCGATGATATGACATGTCCTGTTCAGATCCACCTCAGGCACGAAGAAAGCCCCAGCCACATTAAATCTTCGTTTGACATGAGCTATGGCCCACACTGGGATGAGATAAACAACAAAAAGACCATTATCTTGAGTCAGTCCTTTAAAAACCAATCCACGAAAGGTCACACCAGTTACACCTTGGAGGTAAACAACCTGCGATCCTTATTTTCACTATTTTCCCTAATTGTTTTTTATTTTTTTATTTTTATTGAATGACAGTTTCCTCATCTGAAAATGACATGATCATGTTTCGTGTTGGCTCAGTTCAATTTCCAGGCACCTGAGAAAAATCTAAACTACAGGACTCAGCTAATGCACTCTCACGTGACGCAGTTTGGCTCTGAGAGCAGCACGCACTTGAAAATCAATTACAACAATCTGATGCCACTTGTGGCCGGATTACATTGGAAAAGCACTCCGAAAGATTCCCGACAAAAGAAATGGGAAGGTATTTACAAAGGCATATTACTCTTGCACATATATTATGAGAATTTGGAAGACGGAATAGACTTTCTTCACTTTCCAGGTACATTAAACATGGACTCGCCTTGGCTGTACATTTACACCACCCACAAACTGAGCCACCTGCACCGCCACGCCTTGCAGCTCACCTCTGGGCTGACAGTCAGCAAGTGGCTAAGCATCCGTAACCTTGTTTTAGAGGCCTTTTACAGGGGAAGGGGCAGAGACAGGGAGGCCCGTCTGAAACTCTTCTCACCAGCTGCCACTTACCTCCAAGTAAGGAGCGAATAAGCTGTAGTTATCGTTTAGTTTTCCTTCAAAACGTACTCATTTGTAAAGGGAGACTCTGTTATTTCGTCTACAAATTCTATACAATTGCAACAAGTTTTTGAGAAAATGTGAACGAACAACTGAGGTTGGAATTATAATAAACCTTAACAAAGGTTTTGTGAGGGTTAATGTCTTCATTTAAGAAAATGCACTTGGATATTTATGCGCATAATGACTCTGAATTTGCTCTCCTCGGTAGGCAGGGGTGTGGGGCGTGGTGGGAAAACAGGGCGTAAAAGCCTCTGGCTCCTTCAGCTCGCTATGGACTCTTCCCCTTAGAGGAAACATCTCTGTGGAGGCCTCCAAACTTAGCCACACCCTGCAGATGAGCACCACCTACGGCAAGCAAAATGTCAGCTTTGTGGCTGCGCTGAACACTGCTGATAAGGTGGGTGGAGTACTGGGCTGTGTCTGGGCATGGAGAGTGTTGCTTATTTATTTGTAGAAATAGGTTTACATCTTTAGCTGTTTGTTCCTTTCTCAATGTTCTGACAGTTTGTCCCCTTGTTTAAGGATTTGAAGAAGAGACAGGTGATTCTGAAGATGAGTGTCTCAAACCCAAAGAGCTCTCCCTCTGAAGTCAAGTTGGAGGGAGCAGTAGAGGAGCTGAAGAGGGACAAAAACATGTATCAGAAAACAGCAATGCTCCATCTTAGGTCTGTTCCCCACACTGACTGTTCACAACGGTGTCTGTTGGTTTACTCCATTTGTTATTTAGATCCATTCGTCTAATGTCAATGCATTTACGCAGTTGATTTTAACAACAAACATCTCACACAGACAGCCCTTCCAGAACCTTCCTCAGTCTCTTCTCCTGCGGGAGACTTTCACCGTCGACTTACTGAAAGGCATCTACATCCTAGAGACGAAAGCTAGTATCCATGACAACAGAGAAATCCTCCACACCCTGACTTTGGGCTACAAACCTCTTAGTCCTTTTGTACGTTAAATGCTTTTTAATCTTGGTGATTAATAATCAAGGCAACATAAAGGAGTTGCTCATTGCTTTATTTAGTGAAACTCTAAAAATCCTTATGAATATTTTCCATTCATCTTCAGGTATGTTGTGCACTGATCCATCCATTCCACTCTGACTCTATCCCCTCAGACACAGAGATCTGTGTGAATGTTACCAGCACCCAGGTAAACTCTTTAAACCATTTCAAGGGGGAAAAAAAGTAAGACTATTCCATTAAAAGCGTTCAAGATCATCGATCATTTTTGACATGGTACACATTTATTCAGCTCTTGAATTGACATTCTTCCCCCCCGTCAATTAAAACCTGCTACCTGGTCAATTCAATTGAATTCTTCAACACCCATTTAAAAGAAAAATAAGATCATAACCTGTCAATTTTCTGTTACTATAAGAAAATAGTAAAGTAGTCCAATCACAAGGGTGTCACTTTATTACTTTTTTTTTGTTAAAAAAGAAGATAATCCTGAATTTCAAGGCTGATTCAGGGCCAATTTTTCTATCGTTGTATGGCCTCGTTCTTCACTTCTTCACACTTTTTTTTTGTTTTTGTTTTACACCAGTCTGAAAACTACAAAACAACGTTCTTGTAGAAGATGCTGTTTATGGTTTAGCTTAGTCGGTGAAAGTTAACAGTTCGGTTGGTGCTGATGCACCCCCATGCCATCAGAGATATACGTTTTTGGGCTCAGCAGTGATAACAAGCTGAATGCCCCCTCTCCTCTTTTGTCTTGAGGATGGGACAGTCTTCAAATTCAAGACAAGCCAACATTTTTTTATGAAATATCAAAGTATTTTCCTTTCACCATATGAGATTTCTCATGTTTTAAATTATTGATTAACTGCTATAGAATTGGGAAGTATAATATCTTTTTCATATGCTGTTTTTTAAGACCCAGAAAGATGTACGGGGGAGGCTCCGAGTCGGGAGCAAGGAGAGACTCGCTTTCTTTGGGCAAGCTCAGATGAACCCTTTGCATTCAACTCGTCAAGCAATCAAAGTTAAAGCCAACCTAATCCATCAGCTCCAGGTCAGCCTGTTTTGCAGACCTTAAGAAATTCATCCAAAAGTCTGTTCGATTCTTCGCAGCAGAATAGACCAACATGAATCCAGTTCATCTGTTATTGCTGTTGCAGCTGCAGCTCCCCTCCTCGGCTATAATCGAGGGAGAAGTATGTTGGAAACCTAAAGATAACAATGAGTTTGATTATCAGGCCAGAGGGAAGCTGAAAATAGAGCGACAGGAGTGCCGAGTGAGTTAAAAAAAATAAAACAGGCATGTTTATTGCAGATTTTTTTGTTGTTTATGACAAATGTCCCTCACAAAAGTGCCTTTTATTTTCAGCTTTCAGTACAGCTGAATGGAACATCAGGCAAAGTAAACCTGTTCTCATCTATCAGTCACCCCTTCAAATCAAAGACCCCCAAAATACTGGAGGTGAGTACCTTTGATATTGTGACATGTTTTCACATAGTCCCCTCAACAGAAATTTGTTTTTGTGGCTTTAAAATTTAGATGTGAAGCATCCCAACTAAAATAGATTTTTTTGTTGGTCCCGTTAAGGTAAAGGCCACTGCAGACGTCTCAGTACCTGGCAAAGGTAGCAGCTCTGTCAGTGTGAAGGCTGATGGGAAGGACAGAGTGATCCTGGACGCCCAGATGTCCCACTCTGTGCAGAAGGGAGACAGAGCCGCGGGACTGAGAATGAACCTCTCCCAGAGCCTGCTGCCCACAGCCACGAACCTAAATGTAAACATAGCTGCCAACATGTCCTCAGACAGGTGCGTCTGTCACTCTTTATGATATCATTTTAACCAGATCCATATGTTGTAATCAACTTATGACTTACTGGCTCTGGATAAACATTTGAAATCTCTTAAATTTTCATGTCTTGGCTATCTCCTCTAGAGTGTTTCTACGTGGCTCCTTCGCACAAGGGCAGGAGGCTTTGCTGCTTGAGGTCAAAGGCTCTCTGAAAAGGTCCAGGGGCCTCCAGCTTGCTGTGTCAGGGGACTTTAGGCAGTCCATGACCAGTTTGAATCTTCTCCCTACTGTCCTGGGGCTGGATGGGGTGTTTAGGCACTTTGACGCTTTAATTGAAGGTAGAGCTAAAGTTAAAAGGAAGGTTTATTCCATATTAGATAATTGTTTTTTGGTTTAACCTGTTTTGGTGACTGTTTTTGTATTAATTTACATGGTCAAAATAACCCGTAACATAATCAATGTAATTTTTTTTCAACATGATTTAAGGGTTAAACAAAATACCTTTGAAAATATACCATGACATTGTTTTTTTCATATTCAAGTTTCTTTGCCCGATATAAAAAAAAGGCAGTTCATACAATCGCCTCAGTCCTGTGTGCGGTGTTGTTGCAGGACAGCTGAGAACTAGGTTGACCGAGACCGTGCACGTCATAGACCTCAGACATCAATGGGATGCTGGAAAAAGTTCGGACGTAGATGGTGGAGAAGACAAAATGGGAGAAAAGTTCCAGGAAGCCCGGGATTGGCTGTGCCTTTGGTCAGCGGCGGAGCATTTGTGCCTGAATGTCAGTTGGCAGCTGACAAAGAGGAGCAAAGAGCGAAGAGGGGGGGAGGTTTTTGGGCTGCTCTCTCATTCTTTCCACGCACTCGATGCCACAGGTGTCCTTCCCAATATCCATTAAATAGAAGTATGCCGATCATATATATATATATATATATGTATAAACACACATACATATACCTTCCTCTTTATCATTTTGATACAGGTATACCTACTAACAGTGGTGCTCAGTTGATGTGGACACTAGATGATGGTCAGTTGTCAGTCCTGACAGAGCTACTGGCTGGACCTGAATATCTTAAAGCTGAAATTCACAGAGCCAGGACAGATCATCTTATTCCTCGCTGGGAGTACTTTTCCAGGTTGCAGCACAAGGTCAAAGCCCTACAGAAAAGAGGCATATCGAGCTCCTTTCAAGCTGAAGCACATTACCAGGTGCAGGTTTATCATCTCTTCTATATTCTGAATTAATTGTCTAAGTTACGTGATTGTATTTGATCTTACTCAGTATGTCAGCTCATGCTTACTTGCCTTTTTATAATTTGATGTTCTTCAATCAGTTAGAAACAGCTGGATTGGACACAGGCTTGATCTTATACATGGAAGACCAGAGGATTGCTGACGTTCTTTTTAATGTGGGATCGGAAAACAAAACCACTGTTATAAAAATGTCTTTGTGGCAACAGATCAAGCAGCTACAGGAACTCATACCCACCTCTTTACAGGTATTTGTGCACTGTTTACCCACAATTAATTTGTAGATTTCAGGCAACTGAAAATTTAAATTAACTTATCCAATGTCCACTTAAATATATTATGAAAATAAACGTTAGAAAAACTCTTTGGCCTCGATCAAATAGATTTTAATCTAATAATAGATGTAAAAATTTGAGTGCGGTTAGCTTATGGAGACAAAGCAAGTAGATATAATCCTCATTTGCCAGTACATGGTCAAATTGAACCACAAGGAATATGACAGAACTACACATAGAGTTACATGCCAAGGAATTATTGTATGTGACTGGTCTAAAAGTTCCGTAAATATTCAGAAAGGTCTTCCATCCTCCTCCTTCAGAGAAAACAAACTTTGCCCACATGAGGTTCTGTTTTCACAGATGAGCTGCACAGGGGACAAAACCGCAGACCGACTTTCAGCTCACTGTTATGGAAATGTCACGGACCGCCCAGTGGAGGTACGAGTCTTTCGCTCCTACAGGCCACACAACAGGTTTTGCTATGGCCTATCTATCACTCACTTCAGCCTAAGCGCTCAAGCCAAAGCCTGTTACAGTTCCAATGGTCAGAAGGAGCTCAGAGCTAACCTCACTCATTCCTCTGTGCTATTACTGGCAAATTTAGGTATGCCCGACAAATCTGGTTTTAGGCTCATTCTACGTCCGGGGCCCAACAGGTGGGTTATGGGGATTGGGACGGAGTTCGGCTCTTGGAGAACAGACCTGAGTGCACGAATTAGGATAGAGAGACTCGGATTATACAGCTGGCATGGACAGCTTGAATATGGGAGCCATGGTGTAATACAAAATGCTGTAGCAATAGGTCGGATAAGGTTGGAAAGCTCGTGTAATATCTGGGCAAGGGCCAGTGTGGAATGGAACACCATCGCTTCCAGTCTATTGGTGTCTATTAGATGTACAGGGGTGGGGAAGCTGGTGTGGATGCAGGTTGGAAACATTGAGGGAGTTGTACCTCACCAGTCCTCCTTAACTCTACATGGACAAGCGGGAAAAGATGGACTCAAAGGATCTATGACGATTACAAAACAGCAGGATTCTCTCCAGACCGTGTTGTCTGTGCTACTGAAGGACCAAAAAGCTGATGTAGTCTGGAGTCTTCTGCACCACTGGAAATCGATAACCTCATTCATTCCAGAAAGGGTGGAGCTCCATGTTTCAGGTCAAACCTATGATATTTCCTTCTCTGGGACTGCTCGATTATCTGTCGATACAAGATTTCTACAAGCTAACATCTCCGGTACGCAGGGACCCTCTACTTCCCTCAGAGTCATGCTTCGGCAAAACTTGGCCTCGGGTAGTGTACAAGACATCTTCACTATAACCATGTTGACCACGGCAAGTCAAGCCCGGTTCCTGGTGGAGAGCGATGCATGCTCTATAATTCTTATTGCAAAACAACACAAGGGGAGAAAGGACAGCAGGAACCAGTGGAAGATATTTGCTCACCAGCAATGTACCCCTCAGAAGGTTAGACAGGAAACAAGAAAAATACCAAGTCAACTTGTTTCCCACCAGAAGAAAAGCTTTAGAAACATTTCCACTCTGGAGATGACTCTGGCTTTCCCCCCCCCCCCCCATTGTATTTAAGATTTCAGTGAGAAGATGAATAACGTGTTAAAGAAATCTGCAAATCGTTCTCACTCTATAAACATTTTTAACTCCCTTTACAGCTATAGCAAGCTGTAAATGAATTAATCAAAATATGGTTTCTACAAGATTTAATTTATCTTTGTTTTTATTTATTTGGCTTCCATAAATCCGTTATCAGTTCAAAACGTATGTATTGCTTAATTTATTTGCATGCATGCAATGGCACATGGTTATCAATATGCCATTACTTTGCTTGTGAACATGGTTTATGGTCTTTTGGTAAAATAAATAATTATCACATTTTCCTAAACACTTTCTTTTTACTTGAAGGAAAGATCAGGGCAAAATCAAAAGAATTTATCCTCTTCTTAGTCCCTAGGATAAAGTATAATTACCAATCATGGACTATGGGTTATAAAAAGGTATAAGCTAAAACCACATTTCCCAAAACAAATTAGCAAAAAGCTACCTTGCTAATGCGAGGCTACATGTCACAAATGATCTGCACAAATTATCTTATAATGAATTTCATTTATTTATTTCTTTTCATTTCTAGACCTCCCTACTTCCACAAGCTTCAGTCAATATCTCCGTCACCCACTCGGAGTGTTTCACTAATCTAAGTTCAGTCCTCGAGGCGGAGGGGATACAGAAAGGAAGTCTCAGTGTGTCCCTGACTTGTCACCCGCACCTTACACTGAGGGCGTCTGTGGTACACTCTGTAGAGGCAATAAAGACGTCATTTCCAGACCGCGGAGAGCTTCTCCTCAATTTTTCGATTATACATCAGCCTGAGATGCAGATTTGCCTGCGACTGGGACAATGTTATCTCAAAGGTAATATGAGCAACAATATAGCTCTACAGAAGGAGTTTGGGCTATCTTCGTACACTTTCAATGTGACCAGCTACTGCCCGTTATTAAAGGTAAGAGCTTTGTTTTTTTCCCCAACAATGGCAAACATTGACAAATCAATGGCGATGCAATGAGAATGATTTATTTCATTATAATTTGACCCGTTAAATAACATGTTTATGTCAGAACAATTTACTTTGTAACATAATTTGAAGCAATCATGGCAGCAAAGAAGTACAAAAACTTCATGTGTGTTGTCCACCTCTGATTGTGGTTCAGGAAAGGATGCTCCCCGTGTCCCTGGCTCTTCATGGCGGCCTTTCAGTTACTTCTTGCCAGGTGACGGTGTCTTCCTCTCTAAGAGCCGACAACCAGGATCTGTCTCTAGAGCTAAATCGGTCCTGCAGATCTCCGCATCTATCCGGGACCCTGAGTCACTCGTTTCCTGGGCTGGAGAGTAAGGGTCTGCCAGAGAATGTTATCATAGAGGCTACTGCTCCTGGCGGTCCTGGAGAGGCCGGGGATCTGTATATCAATGTTGGGACATGCAACGTTCGAGCCACCACAGTCAAAGAGGCCAGAGGAAGAAGACATTGGCTTTGGACTTTGGAGTCAAAGTGTCCCGTGTTTCAGGTTTCTACCGTACGTCCAAAGTTTGTTTTGTTTGCTGTCTCTTTGAATCAAACTAACAGCCTTCCTGTCGCCTTTCAAAGGCTCATTTGAATGGTTCAGTGTGGCGGGATCCTCAAGGCATCTGGTCCGCTTTGTTTGACGCTGATGCTGAGGGCAGGAGAGCTTTCCTGAGGCTTGATGTAAAGCCTTGGCCAGAGCTGAGGGTAGAGGGCGAGCTCAGCCACGATGGCCTCGCTTTCGGACATCTGCCAAAAAATAGCAGACTGAGATTAACCAGCAGGTCCGTAAAACTGCGACGTGACATGGAGCTGCTGTTTGTGACGGAGGAGTGTGCAGTCAGGGCCAGTGGGGCTGTGATGTCACAGCCTGGCCTGCAGGGGTCGCTGGTGTATAACAACAATTGCACGGCGATCCAGGTGAGGCTGTGGCAAAATGCATTATTAGAAAGTTATTATTCTCTAATTTCCTACAATCTGTAACATTTTCCTGCTTTTTTTTTCCAGGAATGGGGTAGTCCTTACAGAATGCAGGCATCTGGGTCCCTGGCTGTCTCTCCTGCATCCATTAATTCTCTTATCTCAATGGTGGTAGATGATACATCGTTACAGACTCTGATGGAGATCAGAAAAACTGATGTATGAATTCAGAAGCACTTAAAAGATTTGATCACTTTATGTTTTTCAAATTTCTGGAATTGATTTTTTCTTTAAAATTCCTATGACACTTTTGTCTGAAGAACGTCACCTTCTTTTTCTGCTGTGGCAGGATCAGAATGAAGCATCACTCCATTTAAACCACTCTGTACCCCAGTTGGAGAAGCTTGGTTTTCCGATGAATGCTTCACTGAAGATAGGTTCTGGGAGTCACGGCAACGGTTCATACTTTCATCTATTCAGCAGCAGCGTGGGGGAACAAAAGGTAAAGGTGGAATCAGCACATTTTCCTTCCTTTTCTTGTAAGGTGTACATTCAAACGTTTAGCACCTGAAGTTAACGACCAAATCACCATTGAGTTTGTGTATGGGTTTTATTAAAGTTTAATATAGAAGATAAAAATGGCAAAATAGAGAAATTTATACACGTCTGTTAAGCACAATACTTACTTAACTAAATCCAGATCATAAAAGTATTGTCATCAGTCCTATTTTTCCATGTGTTCTTTAACAAATGTTGCCTATTTTCAGCTGAGTCAAGCGATGACAGTGGCAAAAACCTCTGAGACAGTGAGAGTGAAGAGCGATTTCAGACACACGCTGAATTACCTGATGGATCTGGGAGTCCCTGCACTCAGCAGCATACAGGTTAGACGGTTCAAATGGAGAAAAATATAAATTAAAAATGAAGACTTTATGAAGCTGGGTGTATGTTAGCTGAACCCTGAACATGACCGCGTGCAGATGGAGTTTGGTGCCGCTGAGGAGAAAGCCTTGACCTTCCAGTGCCTGTGTGGAGATCATCAGGCAGGGCTGAGGCTTCATGTGAAAAGTGTTCCGCTGATCAACGAAATAAGAGGGAACATGTGGCACAGCTGGTCGTGGTTACATGACCAAGGGTTGCCGCTTAACATAGAGGTACTGTTATGCACTGGCATGACATCAAATACCCGACGTGACTAGGAGTCCTTACATGCTCATTTTCGTTACTGAACAGTTGAACTAAAGATAATTGTCTGCTCCATTTTTTCCCTTTTTTTTATTCTTTCCAAGGGCTTATGTTTTATCAAAGGAACCCTATCTGAGCTTCAATCCAGGGCTCAGCTCAGTGTGGCGGGACATAAGCTGCTGGCGTCTGGTTTGAATGTTAGTGGCACTGATGGGCATCTGTCAGCACTTGTCTCATATTCTCCTTCACCTGTCAATCAAACCAGGATACTTCAAAAACTGGATTCTGTCCTGACTGCCCAATTCAAAGGTAAACAGAAAATAAATTCTGGCTTTCATTCTTGTGCGCCGGACGTTGAAATTATGGTTCTTAAAGTCTGACATGTCTAAAAACAATGCCCCCACTTGCTACTGTATACTGTCTGGCAGCACATTCAACCAACAATAAAATTTCGTAAGTCTTTTAGAAATCTAATTTCCTACCCCCCATTTTTCAATACCCTCATAGCAATAAATGGTGATATCCAAGCCTGACCTTAAGATGATATATTACAGGTTTTCCTTCAAGTTCCCCTATGTTGCATAGAACAAAACAGAAAATGACTTTTTTTGGTTTGAAGTCTTTATTTGGCCTTTTAACAAAATATGTAAAAAGAAAAAACAGAAATACATGTTTAATATTAATAATTCATTACAATGCGATAAGTCAAGATTATTTTTTGTTTAGTCTTTTGCCCCCTGTTATCAGGTATGTCTGATTGTGTACAATAGGATTTTGAGAAAAGTTTTTACCATTAAATTATGCAAAAGGTGTTAGACGCAAAACATTTCAGAAACCGTATGTATCAAATATGATACATTTGGCATCACAGGGTTAAACCACGGGAGGCCAACTGAAAAGTGGCTCCTGTACATCCATCCATCCATTATGCGTACCACTTATTCCTGGTAAGGTTAAAAGGGGGGGCTGGATCTCCCTGAAAAGGTCCATCACATGACCACACATGGTCAAGCAACCACACAGACTCACATTCACTCCTAGGGGCCATTTTGAGTTGCCAATTAACCTTAATTGCATGTTTTTGGATGGTGGGAAGAAGTCAGAGAGAGGACCTTTAGAGAACCCATCCATACGAGGTTAGAGCGTGCAAACTCCATGCAGAGAGGCCCTGACATGGGATTGCCACCCTCCTACCGTGAAGTGACAGCGTTAACCGTTGGCCAGAGAATCTTTCACTGTAGTCTTTCGCTTGTGATGGATGTCGGCGTGGCTTGAGACAGCGGTGTTCTGCTACTCTCTTCAGGCTCTCAGCGAAGCGCCTTGTTTGATGTCCGCGGCCAGGACTGGAGGGTTCACGTGGCGGGGGACACTTTAGGCTGGGGGACGCACGGAGGGACCAAAGAGGGCAAAATCACACTGAAGCACACCCTTCACGGAAAGATTCGCCCCGCTTTGCAGGTACTGTGTGCGTCAGCATGCACGTGAAACCCCACACAGCTTTGTTCCTTAGGGTGACCGCCACCTTGACTTGTTGACTACTAGATTGAGGCCTGGGGACGGCTCACCGAGTCCCAGCTGAGGTGTTCTATGGCAGTGAACCCCGAATCGAGCTCCTCGGTTGCGCTCATCATCCAGGGCCACCATTCGCCGCGCAGGTACTGCCGAGACACGCAAACTCCGACTCTGCACAAGGCCTCTCTCCCGCGAGCAAATACACTCACGTGTAAGTGTGTTGTCCAGCAAGGACCTCGCGGTGAAGGCGGTCCACAACCTCCCCAGAATGCTGGTCTACCTGCCCTCTCAGTTCAGCATTCGATCTCAGGTGGGGTGGCGATTCCCGGAGGTTTCCCTGTTCTTATTCTGTGTGGAATCGGTGTCTGAAAGACGGCTGTCCTTCTCTTCCCTCCCAGCTGAACCAGTCTCTGACCAGTGTGGCGGGTTTGCTGGAGGTGCTGTCGGGCAGGAGGAGGCTGTGGGCCCGGGGGGAGCTCACAACCATCGAGAGCGGATACAGACACGCTGTAGAGGTGAAACACTCCTACCCACAGGTACTTCAGAGCCTAATTATATCTCGATTGCCGGTAATATGTAATTATGCCGTTATCTCGACCTGTAAATTGTCTTTGTTAATACGCAAAGAAAATCTAACATGATTGAGGACTAGTTTAGTTCCTTGCAACCTCTCAAAGTGACTCGTCCTTCAATATTTCACTCCTGTGGTCCAACTTGCTCCTAAACTTAAAACAGTTCAGGCATCTTAAATGTTCCGAGCTGATTTTTTTCCCCTGCAGCTGAGGCCGCTGCCCAGGACCATCGCACTAAGAACCGTGTACGAAAGCAGGGACTGGAGCTACCAGGTTCAACAGGCCGCTGTGTGGGGCAACCACGAGTTCAGCCTGTCTGGTCTGTACTCTGATCCTCCGATGCTGGAGATTGGGAACCAGACACTGAAAGGTGATTTTTTTTTCTCTCACTGTTCCTGCTCAGAGCACCTTTGGCTGTAAAAAATCCACTTGGACATCATTCTTTTGATTATTGGCCCACCCCTGTATCTGGAGCTTTCTCCCATTCCCAGAATTGTTGAAGTGTATCCCGGTCGGAGGGAGGGGGAGTGTAAGTGCACAGCCATTTTTAAGCCTCTGCAGAGATGCTCTGCTTCTTTCAGGCCCAGATTCTGGCTGTTTTACCGAAGCCACTCCTGCGCAGCTTGGCAGCTTGCCTTTGGTTGTAGTCTTGTTAACCCTTTCATGCGCAAATTATGATAATTTCACTCAGGATCTTTTTCTTTTGTCAAAAAAGTGTTTATTCAAGGATTTTTCCAACTGTCCACCGAAGTGAACAGCATACGTTTTAAGATTTCTTACTAATGAGACACTGTATGTTACTATGTGAGCGTAGTTTGACATTTGTTAACAGAATAATTTGTTAGCAGAGTCCATTTCAGAGGCCTATCCGCATTTAAAACAGAAAAACCCATAAACATACAAGCTTTTGATTAGCTGTCCACTGTAGTGGCTGCTATACATTAAAAGTTCAAATGTAAATGTCAAGGCAGGGGATTATTTACAGATTGGGATACAGTTTTACTTCCGGTTTCTCTGCATTTTGACCTATTTTCCCTTTCTTCCAGGCCTCCACAAAGTATTGTGCTAACATGCTTTACAATAGGAATGGTATTGATAAAATGTCCTTCAAATCATCCCTGTTTCTAATGTACAAGATGATTGCGATGTAATTCCTCAAGGTTATCCACAAAAATATGGAGGATCTTATTCATAATTGTCTCTGAATTTGAGTTTTAGCTTGTCTTAAATGTCATATTAAGGAACTTTTAAGATTCCAGAAGTTTTTAGGTTTAGTCTGATTAAGGCGTCAGGGATTTAAGACAAGATGGACAAGATGTTTATCACAGAATTGGGAAATTGTTACATTTTATTATTTGGGCCACATTCAGGGCTCCAGAAATGTTCTAGTATTCTTTCTGAAATCTGAAATTCCAGCAGGTCCACTACGTTTCTTTGAAGCATACGTTTTGTTTTCTACTCTGACATATGAAATATAATTAATTTCATCCATTTTTGGACGAGTCTTGAACAACACAACTTGTTGAAAGTATTCAATTATATCAGTTTCTGTTTTCACTGTTGGTACTCTGACTTACTTCACATTACTGATGTCTCTATTGTGTCCTTGACATTAGTTCAGATCAGCTGTGTCCCCCGTGTGACCAGTTTGGAGGTGATGCTGGAACGCTCCCCAGAAGGCCGATTAGGCAGTGTTTTACTGGGCTGGATGAGGCATGGACAACTCGAACAGGTCAGACTGAACAAAACCTCATTAACCAGCAAAGTAAGATAGTTTACTCAGTGAATTTATTTCAACTAGTCTTATAGTCTTATATATTAAGACATTATCATATCCTGACATTTAAGAAAAGAAAAGGTGTTCTGTGTTTTTTTCAGTGACTGTATAATACGGATGTCATATCTGGAAATAGAAAAACTAGTAATTGAAGTCAGTAGTAAACAGAGCACCATGATACAAGCATTGCATTTGCATAGGACAAAAGTCAGATTACAACATTTATATGGTCTATTATTTTCTTTGTCTCTTGTAGGTCAGAGCTCTGAGTGCTTGGAGTCGCACTGAGGAGAGAAATGAGACTAAACTGGAGCTGAAGCAGCCTTTTTCTTCCACTCTGAGCCAGCTGTCTGTATACATGCTGTCACACAGCTCACAAAGAGAACAACGCAGCAGCCATCAAGTGAGCATGGATTTATTTACAGTTATTTCCACATTTCTAATATCATTTTAAGAAACTGCAGACTCGGGAACATCTTAAGAAGAGCCTGTGGCCTCTGTGTCTGTCTGTGTGTGTGTTTAGACCCAACTATCCTGGGACGGCACAGCCCCTGGTAACATCTCTCTCAGCCTGAACAAACAGTGGCAGACCAACTCCAGCAGGGGGCAGGCGTGTGCGCTTCTTTCAGCGCAGCAAGTTGGTTGCTCCTCAGCATCTTTAACATTCTGCAGGGCCTGGGCAACGTCAGTGTCCTCAATCTGTGGGTTTGTGTGCCGCTTTGTGCAGATGGCAGTGTCCCCTGTCAAAGGCTGCGTGTCTCTGGGTCAGGAGGGAAACTCCTATCTACAGCACGCAGAGTTAAAATGGGACAACAGAAGTGTGAAGCAGGGCATCAAATACCAGGTACTTTGTTTTACGCCACATGGAAAGACATTTGAAATCTACTTTCAGTGGCAGGTATTTTGAAACAAAAAAAGAAAAATAAATTGGTTTGTTTTGTTCTTGTTTCAGAGAGGTTTGAGGGGAATGCACAGCCTTCAGGTCCATGTTGGTCTGGACAGAGTGTCCCCAGCACCCTGTCCTTCACACACACTCCTGGCCAAAGTTCAAACCAATCTCAGGGACCGTTTGGAGCACACGGTGGTGCTGGGTGTGTGCCCCCCACATCCTGTGAGTAAAAACACCTATCCAACACTCACATATACAAACGCGCAGCGTTCAGCTGTTGATTTTTCTCACTGAAACGATCTAGTTGTTAACCACAACTGTTTGCCCACCTCTGTCAGACTCTCTCGTGGTCAGGATCTCACAGAGTGAGCTCGGGCCAGGAGCTGTTTTACACTCAGTCCCGCTTTTCAGCCGCGGGGCGACCGTACCAGTGCAGCTTCACACTGAGCCTCTCTAACTCTTCTGCCGCTCAGATGACCAACGTGTCTCTGTTCTCCGAGGTAAAGCACATGACAAACAGTCACCAGTAATACCATTTTAAACAAGATCTCATGTATGTGGTTAAGTAGCACAATCGTCTTTTTCTCACTACTGCAACCTGCTGTTCTGTGGTTAAGCTAAAGGTTAGAAAAAGAAAAGAAAAACAAAGAGATGTAATGTGTTTCAGTTGGAGTGAAAAGCTTGATCGCATAATAACGAACGTTTAATTGCTCTTTCTAGAGGATTTTTATCACTCTCTGTCTGTACAGCAGAAATGACGCTACAGCCAGCAGGTGGTTAGTTTAACTTGGCTCATATGCTGAACAGGGGTCAGTAGCTCCTCTCACCCTGAGCTAAGGTATTAAAATGGGAACTGGGAACTTTTTGATGAACGAGTCAG
Organism: Menidia beryllina; assembly: GCA_013363375.1. NCBI lineage: Eukaryota > Metazoa > Chordata > Actinopteri > Atheriniformes > Atherinopsidae > Menidia > Menidia beryllina. Next base: position 1,309,653 of record JABUIW010000209.1, read on the forward strand.
AATCACACTCAATCTCTGCTAGCCTGCGAAACCAGTCCAGGTTTCTGTCTTTTGTTTGATATTCTTCGACTGGAGTTACAGTGTTATCGTTTCAGTATCGGTTTTATTCATTCCTCCCATCACCTCTCTTTAACCCTATGACGTTTTTCACAAGGTCATGGAAAAGAGCTTTTAACCGTTGATAGAAAGTGAATTATTGGCCATTGGAATGGATTCAGTCTTCCCATGAGGCACGCTGAAAGACAGCCTGCTTATTTCAAATAATGAAGTAGAAATTCATACAGGAATTTAAAAGCAGAGCCAAAAAAGATCCCTCTATCCATTTTCTATAACTGCTTAATCCAATTCAAGGTTGTGGGTGGGCTGGAGTAGATCACAGCCAAGAACCACATTGCTGTGAGGTCACAGCACAAACTGCTACACACCTGAAATAAATAGACGAATCTAGTTCTAAAAATAATCTTAAATGATTCAATGAAATATATATTTTTGTAAATTATTTAACAAAAAAAGCACTGGTGCTCATACACACACAACGGTACGCTTTGCAGTCTAGTGTCGGTAACTGGAGTGTGGAGATTGGAGGCAGTGCCATGTCTTGGCCTCGCGGTTCTGGTCTCCAGATCCAGGCCACAGTGGACCACAGAGAAATGTTTTGGCTCAACGGATCAGTGGAGGGCAGGTGTCTTCAAACCACAGCCGGCTACACGAATGGTAAACGCAGGACAACAGTGTCAGCACTAAATGAAAAAAGTCCCATGAACACAAAGATTTCCCTCCTTTCCCGGGCAGGTTCGGACATCAGTGAGGATGTAAAGATGGCGGCGTGCGCAGGGGCAAACAGCCTGAGGACGGAGGTGCAGAGAAGAGATAAGAGCAGAAAACCTGAAACCCTGGCAACTGTGTCTCTGGGGTCAGTCAATCGGCGGCTACAGCTAAAAGCAAGTGGTTGTCTGCAGAGTTTAACTTCAGCAGAGGTATTGAAGACCACATCAAACCATCCCAATCTCCGACGCATGTCGACACGTGTTGACATTGTTTATTTCACAGGAACAACTTCACTTTTTGGGCTACCGGATATGGAATGGACTTGCAGAGAGAATAAAGGCTTTACAGCATTTCCTCATAGAATTCAGGAAACAGGTGATGACACAATGAAAACACACGAAAGCATGCAAAAAAAAAAAAACGACAAAAAAGCCTTTGTTTAAAGCCTAAGTGCCCTCTAGCAGCGCTACAATCTAAATTTGAAGTTGTTGCCGCAAAGCTATTTTAATTCTCTGCTACTTTTTTCCACAGTCCAGTTACAGCCAGCTGCTCCAGGAGTGGAGCGCCGCTCCTCTTCGTGTCTCACAGCGGGCCGAGGAGCTGCTGAGACAGGGGGAGAGAGATCTGCTGAGCCTGTGG
>JABUIW010000211.1:0-13553 GCA_013363375.1 Menidia beryllina
CTTGAAAAGCAAAAGGAGAGACCACCCACATTTTCGGAGCTGCTGTTGCTCCTGCGCACAGAGGAAGATAGACAAGCAGCCAAAGCGAACAGAATGAAGCAGCATCTTGGCTTCACCAAGACCAAAGCTCAAGTTCAAGCACAGAGCTTGTGTGAACTCGACTTCGAGTATGAATTAGCACCTCGAGCTGAAACTCCTCCTTCAGTGGTGAATCAACTTCAAAAGCAGATAGCTGAACTCCAAGCTCAAATTGCAGCGCTCTCTTACCCCAAAGACAAACCGCCCAATAAATTCCAAGCTGGAAAGAAAAGGCCGAAACCTGCACCAAAAGAACCAGCCAGTGCCGAAGCACAAGCACAACCACCTCCCACCATCCTGAAAAAACCCAAACCCTGGTACTGTTTCCAATGTGGTGAGGATGGCCATATAGCGAGCAGCTGCACTGATCCGCCGAACCCTGCACTAGTGAATGCAAAGAAAAAAGAGCTGAGAGAACGACAGAGAGCATGGGAAAAAGCAAACCCTGGAGTTGAAGATTCTTTAAACGAGTAAATGTTTCTATTATGGGACAAATAGGAACAGAGTCAACTAACAGTCCCACAATGACACCAAAAGTCAAGAAAAAAGTGACATTGAGCGAACACCGAACTACAAGCATTAGAAAACTGCCTAGAGGCCTTGTAGGAAATAAAAGCACAGCCAATGTGAAAGTGAACGGTATCGAGTGCAACTCACTGCTTGATACAGGGTCACAAGTAACGACTGTGTCTCAGTCTTTTTACGAGTCACACCTCTCCGATCATCCAATACATCCAGTGAGTGACATACTGGAAGTTGAAGGTGCTAACGGCCAGGCAGTTCCTTATCTAGGCTATATAGAGCTTAGTATACAGTTCCCCAAAGAATTTATGTCTTCTCAACCCGAAGTGCAAACTCTTGCCCTGGTAGTGCCAGACACTCGCTCCAACAGTAGCGTGCCTGTACTGATCGGTACGAACACTTTAGACCCCCTATATGAACAGTTCTGTGATGGAAGCTCTTTAGTAAGCAACATATACTGTGGCTACCAACAAGTCCTGAAAACTCTGCAGCTCAGACAAAGGCAAAACCCAGAGGGTCAGATTGGTGTTGTCAAATTAGGTCGTTATGAACAAGGCATCATCCCTGCCGGACAGAAAGTTGTCTTGGAAGGCTTTGTCCCCAGAGGTGAAGCGAACAATGAGAAATGGGCAGTACTCGAAGAACCCTCAATCTCATCCCTGCCAGGGGGAATCTTCATTGAAAGCTGTTTAATCTCAATTCCAGCACGTTCCCCATACAAGGTACCTGTAGTGGTGCGGAATGAAACAAACCATGACATTGTCTTGCCAAGCAACTCTGTTCTTGCAGAACTTGTTATCCCTCATGAAATCTGCCCGACCTGCAACACCTGTGGCACAAGTCAATTGCAGTCATCATCCACTGTCTGCTCCAGCCAGCAACAGTCCTGTCATAATGAGCAGCAAAGTGACCGCTTGAGTTTTGAGTTCGGAGATTCCCCGCTTCCTGCGAAATGGAAAGAACGTGTAACAAAGACACTGAACACCTATTCTGATGTGTTTTCTCAGCATGACCTTGATTTTGGTCACGCCACAAAGGTCAAACATCGCATCAAACTGAAAGACGAGACACCTTTCAAGCATCGACCCCGTCCTATCCATCCAAAGGATTACAACGCTGTGAGACGACATCTTCAAACCCTTCTTGAAGCAGGTATCATTCGTGAATCGGAATCCCCGTATGCTTCACCTATAGTCGTAGTGAAAAAGAAGAATGGCGACGTACGCCTGTGTGTCGACTATAGGAGATTGAACATGCAAACGATTAAAGATGCATATGCGTTACCGAACCTTGAAGAGTCATTCTCTGCATTAAGCGGGTCACAGTGGTTTTCTGTGATGGATTTGAAATCGGGATATTATCAAATTGAGATGCACGACGACGACAAATCGAAGACTGCTTTTGTATGTCTCCTCGGATTCTGGGAGTGGAATCGTATGCCACAAGGAATCACCAACGCTCCAAGCACATTCCAGCGCTTAATGGAGAAGTGCATGGTCTTATGTTAAGTTCATATACATATCTGATCTTTTGTAGCCGCTTGATATTTCTTTTGTTTTGTAATGGCCAACTGTGTAAATGTTGAATACCTGAATAGGTTTCTTCGTTATTGGTGATGCTCTTTTTTAGGTCAAATCCTCACCCCATCTGCCCGCTACACTCTCTCTAAACACTTCAAAGCTAAAGCAGAGAACTGGTGAATTGTCTGAATGTTTTCAAAACTGTATACACCCACAGCAGCTTAACAGAGAATATTGTCAAGTTGAAACCTTATCACGGTGTGGATCGCGTTGAGATGATTGGGTCCTTTCTCCATGGAGTTTGCATGTTCTGTGTACGCTGGTTATTTGGGTTAATTGGATCATCTAAATTGCCCATAGGAGTGAATGATCATCTTACCAATCCATCAGGAATGCTCCCGTCCCCATCCCAAGTAAACTGACTTGCAACTTTGCATCGTCAACATATCTGAAAATGAATTGGAACTGAGTGGAAGTAGAGATTTACTCATGATTAATACTGAAATGTGTACAGTCCATCATAAGATAAGGCACAGTTGCATATCTGTAGGAACAATAATGCTGCGATTTAATGCAATTTTCCTGGGGAGGTGAAGTGTTTGCGACATTTGTTGTGTGTCGGTATTCTGGGATGGCTAAAAATAAAGAAAAAAAGCCCATGTTCAATCCCAAAACCATCCTTGAGCCATTTCCTGCCTACAATCAAAAGGTATATTTAATAAAGAGTTAACACAGATTTAGACAGATGACATGACACCATTACCTGCCAAATTATTTTATTTCTCCCTTCTAAAAACATTTCTTTGCTTTGACCCTTTTATCAGGATGGGCTGGAGACACTGTATAAAATATTAAGTCTCTGGCAAGAATTCGGCAGGACGACAAAGTGCACACAGTGTAAAACATTTTGGCAGTCCTTGCAATACAGGATTTACTGCAGGTCCGTGCAACCAGGAGCTTCCAGTGTCTCTAGTCCAAACACCATATACCGCTGCAAGCATCTGAATACAGAGAAATCCATGTAATGTCTTTTTCCACCAACATTTACATATGAGGCACAGATTTTGCCTTTCCATCTTGTATCTAAAACACAACAACAAATTATCAGTTTTTGTCACCATGTTATAATAAACATTTATTAAGAAAGACAGACAGTTTCATCAACCCAAATTTAGATTTTGTTCCACAAATTGGAAATTTATTGATCACTTACAGTAAGATTTTAAAAAATTACATCTGTTAAATGCTGAAAAGATATATCCAATATTGCATAATATTGAACTAATCAAGCTATGAGGGATGAAAATGAGAGAAGCATGATAATAGTTGCTAAAAGTGCTACAAAGTTATAAGCATTTATACATACATTGAATGAAACCCAGCGTAATCAGGCTAGTAAAAATCTAAATATTACATAAATGAGTATTTCTAGGTGAGTTTCTGATCATCTGAAATACATCTAAAATCAGGCAAATTTATTACTCAGAATTCCAAAATGGTACATTATTAGGCAGCAGAATGAATGGCACTCATGTTCATTTCAACAGTACTGAGCTGGGTTTGAGTCCTATGCAGTCTTTCTTTTTGGACACTGTGATGAATGCCATAGCTGAAGTAGATGACCAGCCCTAGTGATATTGGAGACATTTATATTTAAATCATAAAATGAAATCAAATCAGAAGCTGGACATAAAAGTGTCAGTTTGAATACTTACCAACTACCATCCAAATGAAGTAACTGATCCATGTTTGTCCTTCCAGCTGAACCATTAGGTAGGTATTGATGAAGACACTCAAAACTGGGATCACAGGCACAAAAGGAACCTATTGAAAATAAAAGGATAAAAACACATGCAGGTACACTGAATAGAAATTAAGTCCTTTATCTCAAGTGAGGAAACAAATCATTTTGCAGATCAAAATTTACGTATTTACATTCCTGCATAAAAAAACAGTAGGTAGGTGTGAGAAGAACATAACAGTAGTCAAGCAACAGTTCTGAGAATGTCAAACCAATGGCCGATCAGAGAATGGGCCGTTTTCCCCAGTTTGTCCAGATACGTCTGTGTGAATGCAAACATTGAAGGACCTTAACTGTATCAAGAAGAAGAAACGCCTTTGTCTTTTTGTGTACACAGTGTCCACTTTGGCTTACTAATCCAGTTCATCATTCAATACCACCCCCAGGTATTTGTAGGTGTGAACATTCTCCATCTCTATTAATGGTGATCGACTGGCACAGCGTTTTTTATTCAAAGTCTGCACCCCAGTCAGTGAAGGCTTCCACTGCGTCTCCATTGTAAACCTCCAAAATAATCATGCCGAAACAGAATACAATTAGATTAAATCGGACAAACTATAAAATGCAGGGGATAAAAATGAATCCAGTGCCCCAAAATCATCTAACCATCCTGATATTGTGGTGTAACAGCCAAACAATCTGCCCCCAACCAAAACACTTACATTGAGTAGGTGTTGCGTTAACCAAATATGTTTTAATCTTTGATTCTTTTTTATGGTGATGAAATTAAAAAAATCTGCAGACCTTTTGCAATTCACACCCTTGAAAACTTGGCGACGAGTAAGCATATTAATTAGCTGTTGTCTCCCTCGATGCATTTCAAGTCTATGCAGAACATACTTGAATGTAATCCTCTGCCAAATTCAAAAGTCTTTGTTTTGTGTCAGGTCATTTAAGATTGCTCAAAAAGATTTACATGTCAGTTATTCACAGCAATATTTCAACACCACAGATGTTGTCAAAAGTGTTTCTCATTAAATTGTTCTAGTTATAAATATAGTGTTTGTCGTTAATGGTGTTGGTCTGGACTTTTCTATCTGATAAGAGCAATCCCTGTTCTTTATCTTGAGTGTTACTGAACCGGACAGGAGGGAAGATTCTATGATAAAAAGGTGGAACATTTCATGGAATGTAATGGAAAAAATGTTGTTGCCACATTCAACAGCTTCACTCACTGATTTTAAATAGGATCACATTTTCCATTAACATCGTTTTTTTTTTCTCCTTTTGCAGTCTGGCAGAAATCCAATTTGTTTATCACAAAGACCTGATGCGAGGGCCAATTATGGCCACTGCTGTGCTATATCATGACTGAATTGTCATCTTCTACACACCATATCTATTACATATTTCAGCCTTTCACTTCCGAGTTCAGTTAGAATTGTAAGGCCTTTCCATGAGAGATAGTCAAGTACAGGGCAACAGTTTTGTCAAGTGTAAACTCTTCTGCCCAAGGCAGTTAATTCAATTCAATTAAATTTTATATATATAGTGCCACATCACAATAAGAGTTGTCTCACAGCGCTTTCCAAACAGAGTAGGTCAGACCCTACTCTGAAGTAGATTACAGAAACCCAACAATTCCCACCATGAGCAAGCACTAGGCGACACAGGCAAGGAAAAACTTCCTTAAGCTGAGCCAATGACTGGTGTTTAAATTTATTTACCACCATATCTTGTGATTACCTAAAAAAATATTGACACACTTACAAACATCAATTGGCTAGTTTACCTTAAAAGAAGCTTGAGTTGTGTTCTGTGGATGTCTCCAGATGATAAAGACAGCCAATACCAGCATTAGCAAGAGAACAGAGGCAAGAAGTATGCTCCATATTTCTCCATCATGGAAGTAATCCAAGGCCTCACTCAGCAGCACACTGAAAACAACCACGAGCAGCACTGGGAAGACGAGAATAATAAGACAAGTGTATGCCTGCAATGTCATCCCATGTGTCATGTTTCCTTAATTTAGGACACAGACCTCAGGAATTCTGAATAAGAGAAAGGGTGACTCACAGATAATCATCGTGATTATGTTAACATTTCTGGCAGTTCCTTGAGTGGGTTGTGCTGGCGGCCTCAGGAGCCCCAATATTGTAAACTGTTCCGGTCTGTGGGCAAAGTTATCATCTTCCTTGTACCTAGTAGGAAAAACCATCCTTTTCAATACAAAGTCAGGGATATGATTATCATGGATTTATCCATTATTTTTGCCTCTTAAAGCCTAGTGTCTCATTACTGTGCTACTGCAGGAACTAAATGAGAGAAGAAAAAAAAACAGATGATTTTTGTATTTGACTCTTTACACAAACCACACAATCTGAATAGATGTACAGACTCCACCAGCTTTAAATGAGAGACTTCCCTAAATGTTGACACTTTTGTCTTGATAAGAATTGTTCTTACAACATAACTAATGTACAAGAAGACTACTGAAATATAGCAAAGCACTAGGGATTAACAGTGGACCAATCTTCAATTTATTGTGATATTGTCCTGAGCCTTCCTGGTTGTTATTATCCAGTTATTACAGAGAACAAAACCTTGTATAAACCCTTACAAAGAATACAGTATTTTTTTAAACATTTAATAAAATGAATGTTTTCCATCAGGATCCAGTTGAGTGATTCAAAGTAGTTGGACCCAAATAATCAGTTAACCATGCATCTAAAGTCTACCAATAGTTCACTTGCCTCATGCAATGAACCATTGTGTCAACACAGAAATATGATTTTTACAACCTTACAAAATCTTCAATACTTAAAGTATTCAAGATTTTACCCTGTGATTTGCACTATCTCAGTCTAACCTTAAGATGAAATTTGAGTTATTTCTTCAGTAATCCGCATACGACTAAAATTAAAGTTTTTCTTCTGTCAAAGGATGGCGCGCCCTTTAAAGTATTTTTCCCCAATTCTAAGCATAACACATATATAACATAATATGAAAACTGTGTGGACAGGTTTGATCCAGTCAAATTTAGTTTTAAATCAAATTTAAACTCACATAGTTTTTACACTTCAATCACTTTCCGTAGTATTTAGTTTTAATTTTTATGTGCAAATGACACATTTTACCTACAACTACTGCTGTAAAAAAGGCATACAAGCCATAAAGGCCAGAGGTACACACTGACAATGCATATGCACCACTTAAAATCAACAAATTCTATGGCCTTTATTTTAGATAACATGCCAACAATATGACATGCCTTTACATTCCCTAGCATACACTTTACCTTCCTTTCCATTTTGAAGTGGAAGCCACATTCGTGCTTTTCTTGAGATGGAAATACACCCATTGCCACCGTTGCATTTTTTCTTCTTTTTTCACACTGATTATTATCAATCTAGTTTGCTGGCAGTCTAAAAAAGGACTGCATGATTTCTAAACAGCCTCAGAAAATACATGCATGTATTTTGAAATGTATATGAAGGTGTACAGAAAAAAATAAAAAAGATAAAAGAGCAGCATAAGGCAAGTTTGGTCTTTTTGATTTGAGAGCCTATATTTTCACGGAACAGGGCATGTTTAGATTTGTACACACTTTGCATACCTTAATACAAGAATACAGACTGCAACAAGAGTGTATGCAAAGATGGTTCCAATTGAACTCATGTCGACCAATGCCTTCAGATCAAATAAGAGGACCATCGTAGCTGCAAGACATTCAAATACAGTCTGTTATAACAAAAAGCAGTATAGCATAAATATGCAGAATTCCACTCCAGTAACTGTTACTGTATCATTAGATACTTAAAAGATTCTGATAAACAGTAATTACGATAAAGTTCTACACTTTATTAGAAAGTTTTTTAAATTGTTAATACATTCTAAATTTTCACTAATGTGGAAGAAAAAGGGAAAAGCAGGGCTTCAAATGATTTCCTCTCATTTTACTGCATTACAGGGCATTTGTCACCATTTGTATAATAATGATAAAAGATCATTGACCAATGATCATTTTACCGTGATTTTGTGTACGAGACATTTACGTGTATGGTTACAAAAAATAAATCAGATGTTAGGTTCTGTCCCGTTTTTTAAGACAGGCTAAGACTATCTATTATTATATGATGATGTGACTTTGTCTTCACTCCTGTCAAGAATTGTGTGGTACACCTTGATGGCACTGCCATTTCAGTTTGCAGTCTTAACGCATAACCCCCATTTCCTCGACATATTCTAGATACAAATGTACCGGAACAGCAGGTTTGCTGCAAATCTAACAAGGAAAAACCCTTTCCATTATGAATAATCAAAGTAATTCTGGCAATGCTCACACATGTCCTCTAGTAATGTGCTTTTCCTTTTAGTACATACTTGGGCTTTTTCACAAAAAGAAGCAGTCAGAGACAAGAGCAAAGGAAACCCAGATGGAACTACTGGTTGTCTTTCTGCATGTTCCACTTGTTACTTTATTTTGTTTTGATTCTGACAGAATAAATGCATCTTGCTTGAAAATGACCATCCACTAAAATAGAACGTAGATATAACTCAATAGGTTGTTTTTTTAAAAGCCCAAATTGTTATTGCGATCTTGACTGACTGAGCTGACTATGTGAAATCTGATGCATTCCATTAATACTGTTCTCAATATTTTTACCAGGTCAAGGGACCGCCGCTGTACCAACACTGTTTTGGTTCAACTGCAGTATACCAGGTCTTAATGCACAAATCAAAACATTTTGTTTACATTTTTTTCATTTTAGCCAAAACATTGTTTTTTCTCCTTTTATCCTCCACATAAAAACCTGATGTAACTGACATATTACTTACAGTCCCATCATTTCCAAAATTCTTTAAATTCTTCTGCCACCTTTAACTTTATTTGTACAAATCTTGTCCTCATTAATTTTGGATGCAACTATCAGAAATGGAGGCTTGCCTCTGAACTGTTGAAGATTATGATAGCGATGCAGATCTGTCTCCTTTTAGCCTGTTCAGGCTAACCTAATGTTGGAAATCCCATTAGCGGTCCAACAAATTGATCAGAAGCCAGGACCCCAGGCTGGCTTTGTGACAGTTTAAAATGGGAGGCATTGTCTTTAGTGAAACTGATCTGTTTGCATTTAAAGCAGAATTTACCCACTTAATGACACACCCAATGCTTACATATCTACAAACAAGGTAGAATTTATTAGTCATCCAAAAACATGACCACCTAGGGTTGAGCAGAGTTGTAGTCTGGCACTTTTTTGCTGTATCTCTTTATATTAAGTGCATATCCAATAATGCGGTAAATAAATTCTGATAATTCTATTGCGATTTTCTTCACTTTCAAGTGCAAATACAACAGAAAAGTCCCTGCATTGATTTCTTCAATATGTTTCGGAGCATCAACTAGTAATTAAAAATATTTTTTACTATTCTCGGCACATAAGAATGGGGCCAAGAATGGCCAACCTTACCAGCTAGAGCTCCTGCAGAGAGTGTGGCCAAGACAGGACTTTGCCTTGAGCTCATATAGCAGAGTGGTTTGAAGAGCAGGCCATCTCTGGCCATTGCAAACATAACCCGTGGTAATGGAAACATCACTCCTAGGAGACTGTGTGAGAACCAAACCAGGAACAGAAGGTTAGCATTTCTAATTCTATATTGTTGACATTTTATTTTCTAGCACCTCCCTTTTACCCAATGAATCATTATTACCAGACTTTTTTTTTGCCAAGTTTAAATTAGAGAACTGATGAATAGTTCATTTATCACTCAAAAGTCTTGAAGTGAAAACTCATTACCTTGTTGAGAGTGCGCATAGGGATCCAACAGCAACAACATATTTTGCTGGCTCCCATCCGATGTACTCAAAGGCCACCGGAAGTGGACTATGGGTGTCAAGCAGATGGTAGGGCATCATAAGCGTCAGTGCAGCCGAAACTCCAAAATAAGCCAAGAAGCAGATTAACAGGGATGCCACAATCCCAAGAGGGATTGCTTTCTTTGGATTCTTCACCTCCTCACCTATTCAAGACAAAAAGGGAAAAATGAACCATACTTATGATTTGAATTTACTACAAATGCACATGTATCCACCCATTTTGCCTCCCCATGTGAGGTTTACGGTCAAAACCATGATTATTAAAATTGCATTTGGCCACCAGTGATGAGAAGAAAGCAAACAGACAAAAGCTGGTTGGGCAATGCTATGGAACACATCAGGAAATCTTTCAATCCTTCCACCAAAACAATGTACAACACTCTGTTAGATACACAGTGCTCAACTGTTGATAGCAGAAACCATTAGACAGAGGTTGTCAGGCATGATTTCAGCATTAATCTCATCTTGACCTTTTGCTGATAAGAAATACTTTAGTAGAACTGAACAGTACCTGTTGTGGCAATGCAATCAAATCCAACAAAAGCATAGAAACAAGTTGCTGCTCCTTCCAAAGTTCCATCAAAGCCAAAAGGGATGAACCCTCCATTACCAAATTCAAAAGTTTGGTTTTTGGTCTCTGTATGGTTCCTGTTCAAATTAAGAAAAGCATTAACATTTATCATTTCAGCTTTCATTTTCTCAAATATTCCTCCACGTGTGTAGTAACAGCTAAAAGATGCAAAAAATGTATAAAATACCTGTAGCCGACTTATTTAGACAATATTTATTGGGGCGCGAAGGCATTACTGCAAACGCATAGGTATTTTGTATACTTACTCCACCCATTATTTCACTTCTAAATACATCCCAAAAGCTTGGGTTTCATTGCACACATTGCTTGAATGCTTCATCCAATATCAAAATGTGCAGAATAAGAGAACTGTAAATGGTAAAAAACAAAAATGCCAGCTAAAACTTTGTCCCATAGGAAATTATAGAACTCCCTAAAACAATGGCCCAAAATTTAAGGCCCCTTTGGAATCAGAAAAAAAACAAACATTTTGCTACAATCACTGTTCAAGTTTTAGGAAAAAAAACACAATTTTCATAAAATTGCACAGTCTGTGACCATCATTGTGCTTCCTCCTGATGTTTTGTGATAAATGGACCCTGTAACCATAAAGATCTAAATCATTGGGTCACATTATAAAGTTTTTCAAAGTTTTTCATGGCATTTTCAAAGATTTTGAAACTGCCATTAAAGCTATATTTGAGATAGGCTCTGTATGAGTGTTTTCACAAATTTTCTGAGGTATGACACATTATTGAAAAAAGCAGCCATATGTTTGTGGTGAGCCAATTAAACTGGGAGGGAAAACCCACACTACCCATAATGCTCTGTTCAGTACAGAATCTTTTCCCACCCCAAACAGATCTCTACTCTCAATTGACACTCATTAATGCAAGCAGAGTCCTTTTCTCATTACTGACTCTTTGTGCACATAGCGTGCTTAATCGATGTTTGTTGTCAGTATGATCACATGACAAGTACATGGATCAACCGCAACTTTTCTCGAAGCACTCATACAACACACGCCTTTATATTGCTAACGTAGCTTGACAATTTAAACATACTAGTGTTAGAGACAGGAGATGGACAGACATGTTTAAGTGAGAACACATTAGCGGAACTTTTTAAGTGACGTCAATCTCTCAACTACTTCAGACCAGTTGCTTTCACCAATGGAGTGCCTTTTCTTTTAGCCTATTTTATCAGTTTTCAATATCCGTAATGTTTACTCTGTTAGTTTGCTAACAAAGGGGTCTGCGAGAGGCAATAGCTTGGCAACCTTCAATTTATTCTTAAATTTTGTTGTCCATTTTTGCTGCAGTTGTCAGCCAGACAAGTTAAGAAAAATGGACCATATGACAATTTGTTTCTAATAATCAAATTAAGTCATCGTGGTGAAATTTTTTGACCCTAGGAGCCAAGGTTGATCGGTATCATAACAGTGACAGTTATGGGAGGTTATGCCAGTGAAATCATGTTTACTGAGCATAAACATTTTAGTAACTGTCCAAGCAAAAACACAAGAATTTAAAATTCCGTGAAGCATTGCTCGACTGGGTTTAAGTGATTATTTCTACGCATTGCAGCAATATAGAAATTAAGTTTCTGCTTCTCAACAGTTGCTTGAGGTATAAATATTGCCTAACCAGATTATACAATTTAGAGTATACATGAAGACAATAACCAATTCCAAAATGCTCAACATAAATTAAACTGTCCAAAATGTTCCCAAGTTAAGTCTTTCAGTATTATCTATGAATATGAAATTATGCTTTGACAACTCAGACAATTATTTGAATGTCAAAGCATATATGAAACTTACTTCCTCTGTTGAGTGAAATTGCGAATAGTTTCCCCACTGATGTGCCAGTTGCTGATATTTCCTTTTATGAAGCCAGAAATAATGATAAAACACAAGACAGTGACATTTATCACAGTAAAAATGGTATTCACAACTGCAGACTCCTTCACGCCATATGCAAGTATACCTGAAAACAGGAAAAAATTGAATAAGTGGCAAGGACATTTCATTATGAAAAGCAGCCTATATTTTCAGTAATTACAGTAAAAAATCTTTCAACAAACTTGAAAGAGTCACCAGCAAGCAACAAAATCAGCAAAGCAGCAAAGAAGTCTGGGTATGAAGCCAAGCCAGGTAAGTCCATCATTGCATATTTTTCAAGCGTTTCAGCCATGACATTATGTATCAAGTCATCAAAAGCCCCAGTCCAGGCTTTTGCTACACTTGATGTTCCTGAGAAGTAGGATTTAACAAAAAAAAAAAAAAGGTTTTAACATATTTTGCAGCCAGACATAAGAGCGAATTAAGTTTGCACCTCACCCTTTAAATTAACCATTGCAATGTATATCAGAAATGGCAATATATTCCCCCATCATATTTTATTCTGTGACTGAAAAAAAAGAATAAAATTACCAATGATATAAGACAGCAGTAGATTCCATCCAGTTACAAATGCCCACACTTCTCCTACAGTCACATAGGTGTATAGGTAGGCTGAGCCTGTCTTTGGGACACGGGCTCCGAACTCAGCATAACACAATCCCGCAAAGACAGAAGCCATTGCCGCGATCAGGAAGGAAATGATAATGCTCGGGCCCGCAACTTCTCTTGCTACCTCTCCGGAAAGAACATAAACCCCTGCTCCAAGTGTGCTGCCAACACCCAGACCCACCAGGTCCAAAGTGGTAAGGCATCGGCAAAAATTGGAGTCCTCACCCTCTGGTTCAAGAGGTTTTTTTCGGGCCAAAGAGTGAATGAATTTCCGTACCTGGTTACAAGATAGTCTGAAAACAGAAAAAAAACAACAATTATGTCTCACTTGGGCTTTGGTGTTTAAACATTATAGTAGTTACATGTAATCTTAAATTTGAACTAAATGAACAATTGCGATATGGGCACTGACCAACATTACCTGCTACTTGAATCTAAGCCTCCATTTTCAGATTGCCTGAACATTGTAAAAGAAAAAAAAGTACAAAGAATGCAAAAAAAAATAATTGGGTCTGCTATGTCTTGTTCCTCTTTGCAGGTACCAGCTGGCCTCAACCCTGTTGAATTCTTCACACCTGAAGTCATTTCATATAATCATCTAAAGTGGCCGTGGAATGATTGAAGAAGAAAATGAGTCAGTCCTTGTCTGCAATCGCTTCCATTCCTATCATGTGAAAATATGGGAAAATATGGGCTAGTTCTGTTGGTTTAGTTTTAATTTGTTTTTTTTT
>JABUIW010000211.1:18498-44973 GCA_013363375.1 Menidia beryllina
AGATAGATAGATAGATAGATAGATAGATAGATAGATAGATAGATAGACGATAAAAGTGAGTGTAGTCTCGTTACTCTCGTTAGTCTCTTTCTGGCCCTGACTGGGTATATTGTTCACCTAATAAAAGTTTGGATAATTTGGAATAAGAAACTGGATGTTATACTTATAACAAAATTCATGAAGTGCTTATGTTTTGGTGCACTGTGATTATTATTCTGAAAGTACTACACAGATTTAAATTATTTTAACGCAGGAGACCAACAGTGTCAAATTCTGTAAAATATGTGTGTAAACTTCATATAGTAATTTACAAAGTGCACTACAGTAGAGCCTGTCTCTCTCCTGTCTTGAATGTTTATAGTTTTATGTTTTACGATAAAGGAATACTGTTAATTTTTTCTCTAACCTGTAACCAGGGGAAGATGTCAACAAGGCTGTCCTTAGCCACTGTGTCCACAATACCCTGGCTGTATTGCAACATAGTTTCGAACTCGGGATCGCCTCGGTAGTAGGAGGAGCTGAAGCAGAGTGAGCAAATTACGTTTGTGACTGCCCGGGTAAGCTCAGGGGACAGATCCAATGCCAGTCCCATAGCTGCTGCCTCTGACAGGGTGGAACATAAAGATTGGGCCTCTGCAAGGACTAAGCAAAACACATCTTACATCATTAGTGATATGCTTAAAACTTAATCTAAAAAACATTACATGATATATTTGTGTATATTACAATATCTTAGTGTTGTTCTTATTGGTTATTTTTGACCTCATTAACAATTGTTATTTATCATATTTGTGTGAACCACAAAACTCAGTCAGCTTAATGTCCCACTGAACTAAGCATTTATTATGGTCTATAATTTCATGTCACTCAATTATTACGAGAGAGTATTTGATCTTTGGGGATAGATTTTTCACTAAAGCTACACATATTCTTTAGAAAGATTTTACTGTTTGGGGCCTGTTTTACAAGCTTTTTCATCTATATTTCTTTATCCTAAATTAATTATTTAAATATTTTCAGCAAAACAGTGTAACTATGCAAGAAATATCTAGATAAATGTAGCTTAATTGCTAATACAATTAATGGCAAAAGATCTTCCAAGTAAGACAATGTGATTGGCAAAGTCCTTCAGAAATGTACTCACTGATCCTCTCTATGGAGGCAGAACCCTCTCCGAACATGCACAAAGCTCCATGAACTATTTTCCTGTGGAACCTCCAGGTGGCACTGTAGTCTCCAAATGCAATGTCTTTCCCATCTCTTGTCAGAACATCAGTGGTTACCTTAGCACATGAGTGAAAACAAAAAAAATCAGAAATAACTCCTGTTGAAGTGAAGAAAAAGAAAATGCCTATTCAAAAGTTTACCCACTGTTCTGGGTCTGCCTGCAAATATTTTCCCTTTCTTCAGCAGGACTTCTTTAGCATGCACATACTGGTTGACGATGATGACTCTGTGGAAACCCATCATCAAAGAGTACGTCTCCCCATATTTTTTCTGTAAATTTTTGAAAAGCACATGTGGAGGGTGTGGGCTTCGCAAACTTAGCAGACTACCAATGAAAGGTAGAGCTGGTAGGCAGGGAAGCTCCTGGGAATTCCATGCAGACCTAACTGTGCACAGCCACGCAAAAAAAGTCAGGCCTATCACAGTAAACACTAATAGAGACAAAAAACAATCCATAGCTAGTATAAGATGGCCCTAAAAGCAGAGTTTGTTTCAGCAACGGCCATACATCTCAGTGAAAAACTGTGGGGGAAATTGCAAAGCCTAAGCTCGGACAGCTTTTTATGCATCAACTTCAGGGCCAAAGCCTTGACTCTGACCATTTAAACAGTGCCAAATCAAACAAGATAGGAGACACTTGTCTCTCTAAATCCTTGAAGAAAAGAAAGATGAAATATCACTACCAAGGTTTGTTAAATCAGAAAATTATATATACTGTATCCAGACTGCAATAACTAGAAACAAACCATCAAAAATATTACAACACTTTTCATTAATAAATGGTATTTAAAAAGAAAACCCGAACAAGATGGTGAGCTGTGCAAAATTCAAAACCAGGCCCAATACATTTAAAATGAACGGATTTTCCAATCAAATTTAGTTGGAGGTCAATAGCAGCATTTTCAAAAATCTATACTGATATGGTAGTTTGTAGAGTTACAAGGATTTGTAAGGATGCGTTTTGGTGTAATTTGACCCTCACCAAGCACCGTCCTTTGCAAAAAAAATGGCTTCAGCTGACTCTCTTCCGCGGTTTGGCCAGTCTGTTAAGTGTTTGTTATCCGACAAAGTTGGGTTTTGCAGTGGGGATGTGATCGCACTGACCCGCCAGGTGCTGAAAGGATCGCGTAGTCAAGAGGTAAAACAATATCAGAAATCTTACCTTATTTCTACATTCACCTTGCGTCTTCGTCTTAGCACTATAGACCGGAAACTTCACAGAACAGATTCTCTTTCCAAAATAAAAGCCTTACGTTTAGGACAACAAAGGATGTATAGTTGGAAGTCTTAAGGCATATAGTTTTTAAACTAAACATTTGATTTTATGTGCGTGAATAATTGCAAATAAAACCAGCTGTATCATGTGTGCTAAAATTTGAGTTGAGTTTGTGTCAGTGTTATGGTTTCAACCAGCAACGACGTGACCGTTTGCGAAATGCGGTGGTGGTTGTTAAATACGAACTAGAAAATGTCTAAAGAAATTTCGAAGGGGGAAGTTTAACTGAACCCATCAAAATCACCTTATTTGCACTCAGAGCCCTTTCCCTACTCGGATAAATTAGGCAATAAATTGAGGCAATGGCTTCTGTTTCTTCTTTGTCATGTTTTCTATCCTGATTAGTTGCATTGCATCTGTAGGATATTGAATGTGATTGTGGGTGATTTTTGTTGGCTAACCTTCTGTGTGGACGAGTCTTTGAAATATCTGAAAAGATTCACGCCTAACTGTTGAATTACAAACCACTTGGTTTTGTATTTGTATGTTTAAGTATCTTTGAAAATGACATTTGTTGTGATGCAGTGAAATTCTGAGCTAATGAGAAGAGAAATTGGAACTGTTGCCGTTCACACTAGGTTGTAGGTTAAATACAATGTGGGCTAAAATTTAATTGCCAGCAATATGATGATAAGTAAATATCTAAGATTGTCTAACTGTGTTGGGGACTACAGTATCTGGGGATTAGACATTATTATCACGAATTATGGGTTGAAGTAATCTGTACTAAAGCTTATTTTCTGTTATGAGTTTCATGACTAATCATGGTATGAAAGAAAATTGTTACAGCCACACTGGAGTTCCCTTTAGATTTTTTGAATAAGTGTTAATTTGGGTGACATTACAGAGGTGGCCAAAAGTTAATATGGCAGTAATATACCTAACCAGTGGTAAACCGAAGCTGAATTGTCACAAAGAAAAATGTAACTGTTATATATTGGGAAATATTAGGGACGGAACTATAGTCAAATTGGGGGTTGCCCCTCCGGGGGCCAGTTTTAGTGTGGGACGTTCCAGTTGGAACTGTTGTATTTTGCCGGATGATTTTTCTTAAGTAAAAGAATGACAACTCAGGTCCCCTGCCTCCGTGTGGATTGAATGGATTGACTCTTGTACACCCGGTTACTACAGTAACGTTTAGAATCAGTGAGAATGTCATTTTTACTTAATAGAAAATTTTTACTTTCAAGTCCAACAGTTGAGACCCTTTTATATTTTTGTTGTGATGTATGCTCGAGTGTTTTTCTAAAAATGTACATAACCAAAACACAGGAAAGTTAGTTCATTTGGAAATTTAATGAAATTAAGAAAAGAGGAGACCGTGTTAAGCATTTTTTTCCTCTAGGCTGTTCCTGCTGTCCTGTATCAATACAGATGAACTCAGTCGTTCTTTGTGTGACTCTCACTCTACATTACAACCAAGCATGCAAACAATGGGATTTTGATGAGACATAAACATTGACCAGAACAGATAAGCGGGTTCTTTTGTTTTTTTCAGCAGCTGTGGAGCACTCACGCTTTTTGCTGTAGGACCCTAATTATAGTACTCACAGGTTAAACTGTAACACCAGAAACATTACACGTTTCTGGCCTGCTGCTTTAGAATCAGTGTCTTAAACATTATAAATGTAAAAAGAGCTAATCTGTGTAAAATGTTTACAGACATTAACACAAGGGCTGTGTACAACAGTGTGTTAACAGAGTATTTAACTAATGGGAAGTGATGTAACAGAGGACATAAAAGAGCATTTAAAAAAGTGCAATGAAATAAAGCTAAGGACAATAATGCAGTTCAAAGAGTCAACAGATTAAAACTAAAAATATTGTTGAGAGGATTTTTCATGCCAACCGATACTTGGGAATTTAGATTTTTTTAAATGATTTTTAAAATGTTATCGTGAAAAGAGATTGAACCTAGAACTGTGAGGATGAGAGCAGAGAAACAAGAGAAAAAGAGGAAAAAAGAATTAAGGACAATGAAGCAACGATGGAAAGAGAGATGAAAAATTCAAGCAATACTTACAGTTGTGTTACTTCTAATTCTAAACTAATGTCATGTTGGGCAGTCAGATAAAAAGAATAAATAAATAAAGCCATTACTGATATGTCCAAGGTGCTTGCCACCTAAACAGCAGCTAGCGTATTATAGTAAGATCTTATATATATTATATTTATAATATTATATTTGGAGTAAGCAGGTATAGAAAATGGAGGGATGGAAGTCCTTAGTGTGAAGCAGTTGAATCCATAGAAACAGGTTAGGGAATATAGAATATAGAATATAGAATATAGAAACATCATTGAAAAACAAACGGTTTTCCTTTTAATGATGTCACATTTTTATTTTGAATATCTTTTTAAGTGTCATTAACAGCCATTTTGCATTGCTGAATTTAGCTAAACTTCTCACTTCTAAAGCAGTAACATCCTGATTATATAAGTTGTGGCTGGGACTTGATTAGTTTTGTGATTACAAAATTAGTTAATGTCAGTTAATTTTTGAAAAATATGTTACTTTTGATTTTTTTACACATACATATAACTTTTATTTCTGTTTTTGTCATGCATTTTTTCAGGGAGAAAAAAAAAGTCTGCCCCAAAAAGAAAATGTGGGGCAGAATGATTGAGGGAGTGCAGCAAGACCATGTGAAGACCAAGACATTTTGAAAATATAAAAGGAAAGAAATCAGAAAATAAAAAAAGAAGGAAAGCTTAAACCTATTAGTTAATAACCAGGTAGAGTAAATATAAGAGGCAGGGTTGTTTTTCAGGTATTTTAGAAATAGTAATAAGTATGGTACACAAAAATAGATGCTCTCACTATATTTGAATCTTGATAACATATTGATAACACGTGGTGCAATGAATGTCCAAACTCCATTGTAATTGTACTTAATTTAGCTTTATATATGCATGCCAAATTTAGTGTGAAACTTTTGAGTAAAGTTTAATAAAAGAATAAGGTATTAGTATGATTCTATCTATCATCTTTTCTAAAGTTATATGTGTTCCTGCACAACTGAGTGGTCTTATTCTCCCAAATGATTATAAGGATCAACTGTAACAAGAGGCCACTTCATGTTCAGGACCCAAAATAGCATCCAAACACTCTTTCAACTTCTAACGACTGGTCAAGATGTACATCTACTAGTTAAGATATCACTGTTGCAGAAGGGGTCAGTGATACATACACTATATTGCCAAAAGTATTTGCTCACCCATCCCAATTATCGGAATCAGGTGTTCCAATCACTTCCATGGCCACAGGTGTATAAATTCAAGCACCTAGGCATGCAGACTGTTTTTACAAACATTTGTGAAAGAATGGGTCGCTCTCAGGAGCTCAGTGAATTCCAGCGTGGAACTGTGATAGGATGCCACCTGTGCAACAAATCCAGTCGTGAAATTTCCTCGCTCCTAAATATTCCACAGTCAACTGTCAGCTGTATTATAAGAAAATGGAAGTGTTTGGGAACGACAGCAACTCAGCCACGAAGTGGTAGGCCACGTAAACTGACGGAGCGGGGTCAGCGGATGCTGACGCGCATAGTGCGAAGAGGTCGCCAACTTTCTGCAGAGTCAATCACTACAGACCTCCAAACTTCATGTGGCCTTCAGATTAGCTCAAGAACAGTGCGCAGAGAGCTTCATGGAATGGGTTTCCATGGTCGAGCAGCTGCATCCAAGCCATACATCACCAAGTGCAATGCAAAGCGTCGGATGCGGTGGTGTAAAGCACGCCGCCACTGGACTCTAGAGCAGTGGAGACGCGTTCTCTGGAGTGACGAATCGCGCTTCTCCATCTGGCAATCTGATGGACGGGTCTGGGTTTGGCGGTTGCCAGGAGAACGGTACTTGTCTGACTGCATTGTGCCAAGTGTAAAGTTTGGTGGAGGGGGGATTATGGTGTGGGGTTGTTTTTCAGGAGCTGGGCTTGGCCCCTTAGTTCCAGTGAAAGGAACTCTGAATGCTTCAGCATACCAAGACATTTTGGACAATTCCATGCTCCCAACTTTGTGGGAACAGTTTGGAGCTGGCCCCTTCCTCTTCCAACATGACTGTGCACCAGTGCACAAAGCAAGGTCCATAAAGACATGGATGACAGAGTCTGGTGTGGATGAACTTGACTGGCCTGCACAGAGTCCTGACCTCAACCCGATAGAACACCTTTGGGATGAATTAGAGCGGAGACTGAGAGCCAGGCCTTCTCGTCCAACATCAGTGTGCGACCTCACAAATGCGCTTCTGGAAGAATGGTCAAAAATTCCCATAAACACACTCCTAAACCTTGTGGACAGCCTTCCCAGAAGAGTTGAAGCTGTTCTAGCTGCAAAGGGTGGACCGACGTCATATTGAACCCTATGGATTAGGAACGGGATGTCACTTAAGCTCATATGTGAGTCAAGGCAGGTGAGCAAATACTTTTGGCAATATAGTGTATGTTAGACCAAGATGTCAAACTCCATTTGAGTGCTGCTATCTGCCTGTTTTTGGATAAGTCCTTTCTTCAGGACAGCTGGTTCCAGCCTAGTTTGATACTTCCTGTGTTAGATGATATGAAAAACTCCAAGACTATGTCTTACGAGCTTGGGCCTACCCTAACTAACAGAAAATGCATGTCTTTTTGATGTTGTTAACTTGGTGTTGACCACCCTCATTGACCACCCTCAGGTTCTCCTGTTCAAATGTAGTTTTTTTTCCTATTTTTCACAGGAATCTGGTACGCACTCAGGACAGGAGGGTTTTGATCAGCGCAAATTATTATTCAACATCATAACACTTGCTATTCTTCTTTATTCTAGCTGCTGGGTCAAGCAGCAAGGAATATGGTCATTCAAGAGGATGCCATTCTGCACTCTGAGGATGTAGGTATCCATATCCGTAAAGTAAAGTCAATAACCTCCATTTATGCCATGGACAGGTTCATTTAATAATTTAGTCATTTTAACACAAAAATGAAGAAATACAATTGAAATACAAAAAAAAACTGCCAACATTTAATTAATATTCAGGTCAACGTTGCCGGTCGGGTAGGTAATGGGGAGAAAAGCTATTTGTCTTATGTACAAACCAAAAGAAATTCACATCCCTATTATCTTGTCTTTCAGAGTCTTAGAAAGATGTCGATTATCACCACACATTTACAATACCAGTGAGTATAAAGCAGTTATTTATTAATGCAGTTCTAAGAAATTCTCTTTGTTTCCTATGTAAATCAGTGTTATTGTACGTGCATCTCTTTTTGTCTTTCCCAAGGCAGGAGGCTATCCAGAAGAAGTAAGTCTAAACACCTTTAGTTTGGAGTGGGAAAAGTTGACCTTGCTGTTTCATTAGAAAGCCATAACACAAATTTATGACGTGCTTTTTCTCCTGCTCCTCTTTTTTTGTCGTCCAGTGTCGAGCACTCCAAAAACCTGCAGGACCAGCTTACACATCTCCTGAAGTGACAGCGTACAAATACCCAACGAAAAGAGATCCGTGATTTTCAGATTCAATTCTCCATTGTTAAATACACTGCTGATCCTTAGGGTGCCTAATTCCTCCGATGTCTGTATTTGTTTAATGAAAATTTAGTGAAATTATCATTCAACAATAGTACCAGTGCATCTGAATTTTGTTCAAAGCAAGGGGCATATATATATATATATATATATATATATATATATATATATATATACGTTTTTAATTTAATTTATGTGTCATGTAAAATGTTTTGGTCTGTTATATTACAAAAAGTTAATTGATTATTAAAAACTTGAATGCAATTCCTTTCAAATCAAATCAAAGAGCACATTTTTAATAAGTAGTTTAAGTAATTCAACCATTACATTCTTGCCCTTACATTACTGTAATGGCAAAAACATATAAAAATATCCAAGGGAACTTTTATTTCAGAACATTTTGTGACAATAAACAAATGTTTGAGTTTCCCAGCTAAAAATCAAACACAACTTACCTACACAGCAGGAGAGCTTAATATTTGAATATTTAATTAAGTAATTATGTAAAGTACATTCTTAAAAGAAAAACGCACAAATCAAGAAGACATTTAAATTAATTCTTAGAGTTCAGGAATGACCATAATCCTTTCATTGGCTCAACTGACTTGGCAGAATTATAATGAGCAAAGCAAAAAAAAATAATATCTGGAACTTGAAGGCCAGACAGCTGGCTGACCCTGACAACATCCTTGATACCGCAATAAGTCTGTTTACTTTATGCTCCTTGTGTTCTTAAAAACTGATCAGCAATCTCAGGTACATCCTTGGCCAACAAACATTTAAACATTTCACTTTGCTCTTCTTTCACATCCAAACTAGAAAACATAATCCATAGAAAGTGTATCATTAATCTTAGTGTAAAGCCTAAGTGGTTTGTGTATTTTTCCAAAGTTTAACTGGTGTCTCTGACTTTGAAAACTGTCCTAATCATTAAGGCCAAAAGAAAACTGGCCTTAAAAACCATTGCTGTTTTAATCTTAATTACAATTATCTAGCTGAGTTCTTCTTTTGTCACTTGAGTTCTTCTTTTGTTATTCTGCCTCAGAATTCAAACTTGTTTTTCCCTCTGTATCACAAACCCTCATCTCATTGATTTCTATGTGGGTAACACATTTGTTACCCCATGTGGTCGATAATAATCACAAAACTTTGAAAAGCTAGATGTTTTCCACAGTGAAGTGGAACAGTTCTTTTTTCTATAGTTTCTTTCTATGTTTGATTAATGAAGTTTAATCAAACATGTATTTCTCACTTTTTAAGTGCTCTTAAGTGTGTGTTTGGCTATTTGTGTCGCTATATGATGAAGTGGAATACCTTTCCAGTGTGCGACATGGCTCTTAGTGAAAACCGGGGCCTACTGAGTATAAAATATATATATATAATATAGACTAATTATTCCGAAAGAAAGATAGTGTTGTTTTTCCATAACTAAAATCGTTTTCAGTTCAGTTTTCAAGGTTCAAAACACTCAAATGTTCATTTAAATCCAATTCCCCATCCTGAACACCATATCAGCAGCTCAGGGACACATGCTGAGAAAGAGAAGTAGAAACACAAGTTAACACAGATAATGTCACATGTACATAAAAAAGGGGAACCGAGTCTTGAATGGTACATAATTAGATGACAGTTAACTGAAATGCTTTGTCATTACTTATAATGAGCTTTGTCAAAAAGTAAAGTTTTAGGCTTATTCTCAATGGTAGATGGAGAGTCTTTCTGCAACATATATACTGGCAGCTGGTTCAAGATAAGAGAAAGCAGCCTGATGAAGAAAAAATCAGCGCCCCATTCGGGTTTTAAAAATTCCGGGAACCACAATTCGCCCTGCATCTAGAGAACAAAGCACTCTGTTTTCCCAGTGCTTCTAACGTTCTATCAAAATCGAGATATAATTGTGCTTCGTCATTAAGATGTTTCTACAGAATGAGAGGACCAAAATTTAAAATGTTGTTCTGCATTTAACACAGAGCGCATGAAGAGACGTAAAGTGCATTAACAGGATCTCTCCTAGTTTTCATCTGAACTCTGGCTCATCATTTGGGATCAGGAGGATGGTTTTCATACATTTTTGTGAGAGCCAAATAAGAAATTCAATGGTTTGTCCTTAAAACCTGTCTTCTAGTGAAAATAACAGATAGTTTCTCCCTGTGGTTCCAAGGTCCAAAGACGACAAATTCAATTCAGTTTGAATTTGTAAAGTAAAAAAATATATATATATATCATGCTGGAAGATTAAACATTTAATTGATTTGACCTGTATTCATATATAAGCATAGCTCATTGTCATCATTATAATAGTGAATAATAAATCTATGCCATTTTGTCTAATGATGTTAACTGATGAAATCATGTATAAAGTGAAGAAATGGTACCTGAGGGACTCAAAGAAACACTCTGCCGTTGGGGGTCGACACCTGCTGGGATAAAACAGCCCTCTGCCCAACGCATCAGTTTGCAGGACAAAAGGCCTCCGTCCACTGGACCGGATCTGAGGGACCCTTTTGGGTGAGGTCGGTCAAGGGGCTGGTCAGCGCTACGAAGTTGGAAACAGAATTCAATCTCAGTCGGTCATGTCCAGTTGCCTAACTGATCTTTTCAAGCCAGGAGCAATACAAGCAATTTTCACATGACAACTATTCAATTCAATTCAATTTTATTTATATAGCGCCACATCACAACAACAGTTGTCTCACAGCGCTTTCCAAACAGAGCAGGTCAGACCCTACTCTGAAGTTAACTACAGAAACCCAACAATTCCCACCATGAGCAAGCACTAGGCGACACAGGCAAGGAAAAACTTCCTTTTAACAGGCAGAAACCTCGAGCAGAACCATGGCTCAGGGTGGGCGGCCAACTAGTGTGTTTAGTTTTGCTCTCAGGTCCATGATGCACTGAACTTGATTTTTACTGGGGCTCAGACCTTTCCCCCAGCTTTCGTAAACTGGGTGGTTTCCTGCCGCACGGCAGTTAAGAGAGAAAATCCCCGGGGTACCTCACACACTGCCAACAAAAGAGGATTCAGCCTACCAATTACAGTTATCATTGTGCACAAACTTACGGATCATGGTCTTCAAAGTCTTAATTCAGGCGCTCCGAGAGGCCGTCGGTTTGGGGATGGTACACTCTGGTTCGAATTGACTGCCCAATAGTCTGCAAGTGTCCATGACGTAAATTGCGTCCATCATGATCCACAGAGGCGCGCTCGGGATGGACGGTTGATTAACCGGCTGGCATTCAGGGCAGGTCGCACAGAGACATATATAGATAGATGTATATAGATAGACTCCGCATTGAGCAGGTGGCAATTGAAAAAAAAGTAACTAAGTGTTTATTACTATCCACAACCACATTTAAATTGTCCTGTCAAAGTTTTAGGTCTTTGCTCTGATTAGACTGCACATATGAAACACTCATACATATTTTTCTATCTAGGTTAACTCAGTATGAAATATATTTTATTTTGTGGTGAGAAAAAATAGACTAGTTCTCAAAGGTTTTGGATTCTTTGTATTATACATTTTTTTTCTCAAGCCCCAGATGCTGGTAGTAATAGTGGGGCCAGCGCATGGAGTGTTGTGATGGTTAAATATGCCCAATGGGAACTTGGATCCCTTATAATAATAAAATTATTACATTATCATCATTATTGTTACTGTTTGCTGTTTATTATTTTTTATTGTGTTGTTGGTGCTGCATCAAAAGATTTCCCCTTGTTGGATTAAAAAAGTACTTTGAATTGAATTGCCAAACTCATGGCTAAAAACAACCAAGTCAGCTATTCGGAACAGAAAGACACGCTGACTACTTTTGGCAAACACACAAAAGACTATACCAGGCAAGTATTTTATTTTTTGAAAATAATTTGAGTTATTACAACTCTCAGTATTGCTGTTTTTACATAGAAATGTTTCTTTGCAATTCTGAGTGAACAGGTGAACAGTACTCAAAAAGTACCATAAAAATAACTTATGATAATGGAAACTTGGCTATTTATGCCAATGAGATCTTACATGTTTGCTATGTAAAGATTTTCTCTAAAAGCTTTTATCGTAAGAAACAATAATTATTTTCAAACAAAAATTTTGTCTCAGAACAACAGACATCAAATATTACAGAACCATGTCAGAGTATGGTTCTGTTGTTTGTCTTTGTATATTAACGTTAAAAGATACTTGTTTTAGTAATTTTGGGTCTAAATATAGTAAGATTGTTCCTAATACTCCTGAACAGGTCCTCAAGCGTAACTTGCGATACCTAACATGTTTAGCAGGTTTAAAGGAAAAGGTTCTATGATCGTCTTCTTGTGAAGTCAAAATTGATCATTAAGACAGAACATGGATTTGATTAATATGATTGGCTGTTGCAGTCCAGAAAGATGGGAGAAAAAGGGGTTTTGTCCTTTCCTTTACTCTTACTCCTCCTCATCATCATCCTCATCATGGCAGTGGGTGATCTCCTGTGGAGCTTGAGGGAAGAAATGGGCTGACGGGATTCCGCTGATGGAATGAGTTAGCTTGCATTGTTCGCACGCCATCTTTTTAAAGTCAACATCATGGCGGTTTCGTGTGGCGAGTGGCGACTCTGTGTCATTGGCGTTGACATGTGAGTGTTCCACTGTCGACTCGTGCGGCATCTAAAGGGCACATTTTTCGAAAAAAGATTTTTTTAATCAGCAGGTTATTCACGTCACATGTCCACATGTGGATTTTAGTGAAGAAAACACAATATCACTCTATTTTTCTTTTTTAAAACAGATTTCTACATTCAATGTCAGCCTCTACAGATAAACGATTGCATATACTGTTAGTGTTTACTATGTTTTAAAGAAAGATTTTTATTTCCTCATTTGTTACACAAAGAAAATGATGCAATTATCTTACCAGTACGTGGGCCGCCCTGAACAGATAGCTAAAGGGGTAGTACAGCAGGTTGATGAAGGAGGCAGCATAGAGGTCCGCGTAGTGCATCACCTGTGAGGCAAACAGGGTCTGACGGGATCCACTGCGAAATAGACTTCCCATCATGCCATAACACATGTCCATGTCATGGGTGACTTTCTAAAGAGAGCATAAAACAAACAAAACAATGTTTCATCCAAACAACAGGACTTGCTGACCAGTAACCCTGAAAAAGGAGACTCTAAAACAATCATAGGAGTGAGTTTGAGAATGCTTGTTTGTCACTTTGCTAAACTGAGCGATTGGATAGGCTGCAGCTTAATGAAGAGGTTGTTCAAATGTAATATGTAAAATACCAGAATAGTATCTCTGAATGAAAGACCAGTTTATTGCTTCAAGTTTATGATCATTTTAATACTTGTCTATAAACTAAATACACATTTATTCTGGAACCTCTTCTAAATCTCCTTTTATTGTATATTGGTTTAGATAAGCCAGAAAAAATGGAGAATAATTCCATGCCAGCTTTAAATGTTTAGATTCTTGTTCGCAATGTTGAAATAAAATGTCTGCCAAAGGATATGTGCAAACAGAGATGATTATATAACTTAGGGGTTTAATGAATTTTCAAATGACCAGTTACTTAACCCTGTAATGCCAAATGTATTATATTTGATACATACGGTTTCTGAAATGTTTTGCGTCTGACACCTTTTGCATAATTTAATGGTAAAAACTTTGCTCAAAATCCTATTGTACACAATCAGATATGCCTGATAACAGGGGGCAGAAGACTACACAAAAAATAATCTTGACTTATCGCATAGTAATAAATTATTATTATCAAAAATGTATTTCTGTTTTTTCTTTTTACATATTTTGTAAAAAGGCCAAATAAAGACTTCAAACCTAAAAAAGTAATTTTCTGTTTTGTTTTATTCTTGGATTGGGCTTTAAAGGGTTAAAAATGCTGTACCATGTTCATGTCTTAAAGTTGAAATTACAGCAGTCACTGGGGAATAACAATGTCCCTCTACAGCACTTCTCATCACTGCCACAAGAATATTTCAAATAAATCTTTGGCTAGTGGTTTACAACGGCTCTTTTCATAATTGACAATATTACTAGATCAGATCTTCTATTATCTTTTTTCTATAACCAGCATTTATAAATCTGATAAAAGAACAGTCGACTGCCAATTGGAAGGTTGATGGTTTGTGTTGTTGATTGTGCGAATACAAGCTGTACCTTAATACGGTTCTGCAATGAGCTGACGTCGGGCCTCTCATTGCTGCTGCTATCCAGATGCCTGCAATGAAAAATGGCACAGTTTAACATATGACGCCAACTACTGAAAAATTAACTGAAAGTTTAAGTTCAAATTTGAAATGTTGCCAGTCATTTAAATAAAAAGTTTCCAATTTTCATTGTGTACTCTTTAAGGGTATCTCCATCCATTTGCTATACTCAGGGCCACACAGATACATCCACACACACAGTCACATTCACTCCTAGGGACAATTAACCTAACATGCATGTCTTTTGAAATAATGGGAGGAAGTACCTGCAGAGAATCCACACAGGCACAGGAAGAATATGCAAACTCCATTAAAAAACTCAATTAGAATAAATAAAGTAACTTGATTTGCAGTGACATATATCAAGAAAAGTTACTTACTTGTAAAGCTCTGCCAGGAAGTATTCTAATGACTGAAGTTCCTCAAAAATTGCTGGAAAAACAAAACTGGATTTAGTTTGTCAAATTTGGCAGCAGGAAGCTATATGTGTAAGTATTATGGTCAAATTTGTGGATACACCTTCCCATTATTTTTTTTTATTGGAGGTGTCTCCAAATATTTGACTGGGTAGATGTGTCCAAATGTTTGGCCACTACAGCAGCTCACAGCTTTTTTCTGTCCACACGTGCAGCTCTTGAGCCAGCTCAGGTATAACCAAGAAAGTTCTCCATCCCTGGCGCTTCTTCGATTTGAGAATGTCTCCAAAAATGTGGTCTCCAATGTAGAGGATGTCCTTTCCTTTAGCGCCAAGCAAGTCACAAATAATGTCTGAGGACCCTAAGAAAAGGTCAAGTAAAGTTAGAGTAAAAAGAAGCCCTATTAAAAGTTAAGTTGCAACTCACACCCTGAAACTCATCTGATTTTATTACAAAGACATAATGCTAAGTTTCAACAGTGATACTACTGGTAGAGGATGAACCATGTGCAGAATGAGGCCTTTGGGTAACATTCCCACCCTTTTAAGTACCGGTCTGATGCTAATTCCAAACTGCTTTGCAGTTCAAACCTTGGTATGAAATATATTGCTGCAGTGGAGGAACACTTTTGGTTTAACAGGGTTTCCTCGCAACTAACTTTGGGTATCTATACAGTTTAAATAATTGCCCACAGACAATTGCAGAAGAAAATGAACAATGTCGGTCTTTATCTACAAGGCACAACTAAATTAGTCAGAGGCTAATACAGCACCAAGAAACTAATACCAAATTAATGTCAAACTAGGTGAGATTAAGCATGTAAAGAGTACACAGAAAGGCTCCGAATTTATTAGCACACGCAATATAGAGTGATTATCAACAGTACCCAAGTTATATCTCTGTTATGTACCACGCAACATGAGCAACACTTCAGGCTGGTAATAGCATATTTTCAGTGTCAAAATGTGAGTATTAGAGCTTGTCTGTCTTTTGTGTGTGTGGGTATGTAGGGAATATGCTGAAGGAGTCAAAGAGTGACATGAATGTTCTCTCAGTGGAAAATAAGCAAAAAGGAAGTGACCATGTGGCATTGAAACCACCTCAACTAAATCCTTTCTATGTAAAGGAGCAGTTACTATGATTTTCATATCTAAAGCTGAGCCTAGTCATTATCTGAAGGAAACCCACTTCAGCTGCCAGCATTCATAATCTCATTCTTTTAGTCACTTCCAAGAACTGCGACCAAAGCAAGGGTGAGAACAAAGATGGAGTAAAAATCTGAGGGCTTCACCCTCCAGAACAGTTCCGTATTCATGACAATGAGCTGCTCACGAGGCCCCAGTCTGTCTTTCAATATCTCTCACCAACCAGACACCTGCCATAACTCATGACATCACTAACCTATCCCGGACTGGGAGAAAGTATATACATCCTTTCTCTAGTTTTGAATCACTGCCTCAGATTTTTAGTATTTCTTTTCTAAGAGACAAAGGTATAATTGAACATTTGCTTTCACTTCTACTTGAGCATAAGATGATTACCTCCAGAGTAAACAATCCCATGCTGGAGGGGTCCAGTGTAGGTTCCGATTTTGAGCTGTCCTGTTGACTGAAAAAGTCAAGAATCAATAACAAACAAAATAAACAATATGAAGATGGATAAATCAAATGTGTGTCTGTGTGTGCATTTGTATGTGTGTGTGTGTGAACATGTATCTAGGCTAGGCAATTACACAATCTCAAATTAGACAACAACAACATTTCTTAACATTTCTAAACCTCCCTGACCAAAGAGCAGGGAGATGTTAAACCTCACTACCTTAGTCCACTACTGCGTAATGTACTCATAAGCTAGTTTCTATGTTAAAAAAACACAAGGGAAAATAAACTTAAAATATAATTACAAGAAAGAACATATGGGAGAAAGAAAACAGCTAAGAGAGCCACAAAAACTTTGCATTATGTGCCCAAACTGTCAGAAAAGGGCAAAAAGGTGTATGTATGTATGTATGTATGTATGTATGTATGTATGTATGTATGTACATAACCCTAACCCTAACCCTAACATGCAAAACATGTATGTATGTATGTAATACATATAATATATATATATATATTATATATATTAATATATATTAATATATATATTAATATATATATTATTTATATATATCTATGTGTGTGTGTGTGGGGGTATTGTATTTATTAGCTTCTTAGTTATCAGTATCATCTATGTGTGAACAAATATTTCCAAATGCAAAACATACAGTGTCTACTTGCCGCAGAACTGTTCCCTCTCCAAAAAACACCGGCTTATGGGCGTCCACCAGGATCAAGTCAAAGTAAGAATGCCAGGGACGATGGGGTGTACAAGGCTGCAATAAGTACATTAAAAGAGTATTATCAGTTCTACTTCTTAAAATGGCATCCATCAATTTAGCTTTTCTTTTTCACACTGATCTAAATATTTTGAAAATGTCAAAATTCTATCCAATTCAGAACCCTGAGAATATGCACGTGATTGAGTCTTACCTTTGGACCATGGGGGAAGTCAAACAAATAGGTCATCATTTTCTGTAAGAAACAGGAAAAATATACGTATCTGTCATCATTTAAACAATCACTGCTGCTGGACACATTCAGTTTCGGGAAGAAATGGGCGCTGTGAGACTGCATGGGACATGCCAACTTGTCATAGGCTTCGAGGATGAACAGAGGTGTAGTGGTCTTCTTAAAAGATGAGAGTTTGGTGGTGGGGTTGATTGTGACTGGAGTCACAGTGGACAGTGTTTACCTGTAGTTTTCCCCACTTGCGATACCACAGTTTCAGGTGTTTCCCCATTTAATTCCAACGAGGCTCTAGGGCAGGGACGGGCAACTCCGAGCCTCAGGGGCTGCTTCCCTGCCGGTTTTGGAGGTCTCCCTGCTTCAGCACACCTCTTGCCATCTCTTTCCCTCACCCCCAACCGGCCGAGGCAGATGGCCGCCCACCCTGAGCCATGGTTCTGCTCGATGTTTCTGCCTGCTAAAAGGAAGTTTTTCCTTGCCTGTGTCGCCTAGTGCTTGCTCATGGTGGGAATTGTTGGGTTTCTGTAATTAACTTCAGAGTAGGGTCTGACCTGCTCTTTTTGGAAAGCGCTGTGAGACAACTGTTGTTGTGATGTGGCGCTATATAAATAAAATTGAATTGAATTGAACCTAATTCGGATCAAATGGACCTCTGCACAGGACTGCTGATGTTGTGTTGATGTGAAACAGGTGTGTGGAAGCAGGGAAACCCTAAAACCTGCAGGACAGTGGCCCTCGGCGCTCAGAGTTGCCCACCCCTGCTCTAGGGAATGAGTTGCAACGCTCTGGAAAGCTGGCGCGCAAGCTTCAGAGCTGTGGGCTGGCTGTAAGAGTGACGAGCTGAAGAATGTTCAGTCAGGAGACAAGTGTTCATGTTTCTGAACTCTCAGTTGCATACAGTACACTTGATGTTTCCTTCGGGGTTAAACAGGGAGAAGGACACTATATGGTGTACATGTATGTGAGCATGGGGGATATGGAATGTTCTGAAAGTGGAGATGCTGGAGGAAGGTTGTGATGCCGTTGTTACAACACGAAACAATGGAGGGTGATGCTTCGGCGCTTTAACTTTGAAATGGGTGAAAGATGTAGTTGACAGGTGGACAGCCAGGTTGGGGAACAGGGAGTTAAAATGAGGGCTGAGAACAGATTGGCAATTTTGTTCTGTTATTTTGGATAATTCAATAAAGGTTTTTTTGAATAATGAAAAATCTATCAGATCGTTAGTTAGCTAGTTTTAGATTACTTTTGTTGTTGGGAGTGTTTTTAGGACAATTTTGGTTCACTTGTGTCCAGACCCTATGAACACTTCAGGTCCCATTGTCTAGAACTAAGCTGCCCACTCTCCCTTTAAACATTTTAGGATATCTAGGCATTCACCTTCAACCTTTAAATTCTATTTTGAACCTTTGCATTCTTCTGCAATGGGTGTTACAGTTGTCTGTGGAAAAGGGGAACATTTTGCAACTACATATTCTATACTGCCAGGTTATACAAGCTGAAAAAAAGGAACTCAACATTAGAAATTTCAAACCTGGTGTGATATATAATTTGGAGTTATTTCACATGGAATGATTGGGGGTGGAGGATTTTTACATTCAAAGTTTAATGAAAAAAAGAGGCTGAAAACTACTTATCTAATTATTAAGCAAATATCAAGAATAAGGTGACTTCTCTTTTTTAGACATCACATACAACCAGTCATCAACAGAGTATTACTTTTGGCTTACCTCAGTGTACTTGTAATCACTGTTGGTGGCTAAAAATACTTTAGCTACTTCGTTCATGCGACTGAGAAGCAGGGGAAGCTTTGGCTTGATGGGAAACAAAAGCAAAAAAAAGTCCAAGTTAAGAAAAAAAGAAGGTTTAAACACAATATACTTCTTGACCACACGTAAATCTTAGTATTCAACTTACATCCTTTACCACATACTTTTCCAGGTTTTCAACAGTCTTTTCTTTTAAGGATCCCTGTAATAATATGACGCGTGACTGTGGGCCATCAACAAATTACAAGCCACATGCCAACAACATATATCAGATGAGGAACCAAAAAAGATTCAACCTTGAAGTGAACCCAATCCACTGCATCTCGGACGTCTTGGAACATACTTCTGTACGACATGAAAAGATCCCCATCTTTGAAGCCAGTTTCACATCTGTATGCAGAGTTTCAATAATTACTTTAAATAATCACTATTTACTCTAAATAGCAAATATTCAAAGAATACATTAATAATGATTTTGTTTCTCCAAAAACGATACGCCTGACAAGACAAGCTTGTGGTAGTGTATTTTATAGTTTTGGAATGAGACATGAGTAATGTTAAACAATAATATATGATAAAGCAGACTGAAAACAGGAGGAATACTGTCAGTGCCTTCTAAAATTGTCATGATCAACTACAATGCAATTTTTGTCTGTAAGAATTTCCCCTAATCTCACAATTGAAACAACACTTCTGTACATATTTGTATGATTGGATTAAGATCAGCCTACAGGCTCTGCCATATCTATAGCCTATAAATATATAGGTCTCCTCAGTTGCACATGCGTTTTATTACCATTTGTGTCTGTAGGAACTATGTATTCTCCACACTTGTCAGGATCACTTGCAGTCCTACACCCCTATCCCATTATCTGGATATCACTCTACTGTCTTGTCAGGAAAATATCCATCAGGGTTTGTGTCGGGTTTGTCACTCTGACAACTCCAAAGACACAAAATCCTTGTGGCCGACCCCCTTAATACCCTCCATCCCACACTGACAGGGTTTTTGAGCACACTGGTTTAGCCAGCCTACCCTGGTTGGACTTAACATCTCCGTAAAATAAGTTTGATCAAATCTTGACAATAACCTCAGCCTTCACAATTTAACAAGACACATTTTCTGTGGTTGTAATAATCTGTTAAGACTTGTGGAACTACTGAGACACGGGAGTGACCCACGCCAGCATCTGATGCTCGTTGGGAAGTGTAAAAACAATGGGTGCTTTCACGTTTGTCTAAAAGTTGGAGGTAAATATGGTTGATATACATGTTAGTTTTCAAAGTTTGTCCTAATCAAAGCTGACAAAATGTCAGTCTATATTTTTGTTTTACATAGTTTGCCTTAAATTTAACAACTTCCTGCCTTTTCTTCCATAAAATTCTTGCATAAACTATCGACTGTCGAATGTCAATCAAATAAAAGTCAGATAATTTGCAACATAGCTTTTCAGATTGAGGTCACTTTGAAAAATATCAAATATGTATCAAATTTGAATAATAAAAAATGAAAGAGTCGATGCACCTGTGCTTTTCATACTGAAAAAATTGTGTCTGTGTCATACATAAGCAACAAATCCAGTTTGGGCAACATTTGACATGGCCTCTGAATATAGCCCCAGTCATTTCAGTAACTGTTCAACAATATTTTCAGACCCCTGGATTTTGTAACCCGCTTTCTGTTTTGTAAAAATACATACTGTGAGGTCTACGAGCACCTAAAGTAAAAAAAACGTTTTAGCTCCAATTCTCTATCGTCTAGCTCCCCATTGCCTCAGATATCACAAATCTTATCGTCAAAACCTTTTAGCTGTTGATCAGATTACCTCTCCAAAGTTCTGGTGAAAGCCTGCTTTTCTCTTCATCTCAATCTAAAATTGTCACAAACAACTGAAAAAAATATAAATAAACCTCGGCCCCCATTTCCATATCAAACTTCCTTCTCCTAAAAAAAATTAATAAATAAAAAAAATCTAATTAAATAATGCAATCAATATTCACTCTTTTCCATGTAGCAGGTTGTACACATATTTCCAGTATGGTTTCCACACCCCCTATAACTAAAACTGTCCCTATATGAGTCTAACTGTCAGGATCCTATCATACTATCATTCCAGTTTCACACATTTCCATCTTAACATTAATTGTTTCCACCGTCACATACCAAATGTTATGTTATAACAAATACAATAACCAAAATGAACTTGGAATACAACACTTTCAGGGAAGCAACATTCTGTCATTTAAATAGGTACCTTGAATATCTGGAGCAGTTACTGAAGAAGTCCACCAGGCAAGCAAAGAGGTAGGTTTCTGTTTTTAAAGAACAACAAATACCAGAATGGCACACATTTCCCAAATAACTTAAATGGTGTCTACACACCCAGAATTGTACATATGAATATATATATATATATATCGTGTGTGTGTGTGTGTGTATGTATGTATATATTTAGGAAACTAAGCCTTGTATAAAATATCCAGTATAATTGCAAACAAGCAAGAAGACAATTTTGCAGCTGACCATACATTTGAAAATGTATATATTCTCTAATTTATTAAACAATATATCAGAATAATGAATAGTGTCAGTCAGCTGAGTCTTAAAAAAACTCTCTATATAAGATTACGTTATATGCAAACATGAATAATATAAATGACACTTAATATTATTTATGTGAATTATCCTTACGTACCAGGCAGGTTGAAGAGGGTGTTCAGAATATAAACGCGGTCTTTGTCTCCACGTTGAATAAATTTGTTGGGGTACATCTCTCGGATTTCAGATCTGTGCAGTCAGTAACAAGGAAGCATTAGATTCCTCCTGAGCATTGTTGCCTTCTTAAGTCAGGAAGGTTAATTATGGACATCTATCATTTAGTTTTTTACATGTTTTATCTTAAGAGGATTTGGTCATTGTTCATGGAGGAGGCCTGCCTATACCTGAACTTTCTTTAGGGTGTATAGGCGTGTTGTCAATCTTCATAATAACTGAATAACTGAGGGGAACTCTGAACATTGTATAAATAAACTTTGTTTTTGTTTGAATAGTTGATTTAAGAGCAGTTTCATTTTAATAGCAAATGTGTCCAATCCAAATTGGAATTATTTCTTTCTTCCGTTTTGTGTTTCAAATACCTGATCATTTTTATTAACATGTACCATTGTAATCTGAAAGCTCTGTGAAATAGCACAGCTAAAATACTATAAAACTCAAACACTGAATTTATATACAGGAAAGAATTTGTCAAATAATAAAGATGTAATAGTAAGAAACTTACCCCCGCAAGAAACTGAAACCATGTACACACACAAGAATGTTCCCGTAGGTGTCAACCTTAAGCAGGTTTCCATACATTGTGTCAAACACTAAACCTCTACAAAGAATAGAGACAGGTAAGTGAAGTCAGACACACTTCATAGTAAACTTGTTACATTGGTAGTTTAATAATGAGTCAGTATTTTCAAACAACTGAAAAAAGGACTTTGGTAACCTACCTAGTAGGAAAAGAGGGGTCGTAGACAAAGTTTAGAAGCTCTTGCGGATACCCAATGGATACTAGACGGTCCACTGTCAGTTGGAACCCCAATGACTCATATTCAGGAGATTTATACACTAGAAAATATACATATAAGTGAAACTATATTCAGAAGCAATAGATTATATTATAGAAATATTTTCTTTTTGCATTTCTTTTTTCACATTTGTTTGATGGCAGCACCAATAGTTCCCTAATATTTGATATCCTTTGTTGTTCTTTTTGTACTTGTGGTGGCACCTTAGAAACAACACAGTCTTTGCTGAAGGGTTAATAATACGACCATGCAAAGTACCAGGGTTAGATTTAACACCAAACTTAAGACAAACCTCTAACAGATCTCTGGTTTAAGAACAGACAAACCAACGATAAAAACAAACAGAGTGTGTTCACATTTTTCTGTAGGACGAGACACAAAGACAAAGAGTCAGTGATATTTGTAAATTGTCTTAGAAAAGGCACACAAAAATGAAATATTCCTATAATAAAGCCCTATTGTAAGGGGTACAGATTTTTTGTGCGTTTTTTAAATTTCGCCTTTCCTGTTTTCATGTTGGTCCCTTTACATGTTCTGTTTTCCTGTCATTTTGGTATTTGTTCTTATTTCCCATTTTTGTTCTTCCTATGTTGTGTTTATCTGAGTATAGTTTTTAGGTCTTATATTGTTTCTTGGTCCTTCGTTAGAGATTGAGTTATCCTCAGTTTCTTTCTGCATTAGGTGTTCAGACTTTTTGTGGTTTTGTTTACTTTATTCCGTGCTTGTCATTGTTTCATAGTTGAGTTTCTAGGTTTCTTCTCAGTTTTATATTCCCCATTTCCTGTGTCTTACTTTGGTGTCTATCCTGTGATTCCGCCATCTTCAGTCTTGCCCCTCAGTTTTTCTGGCTTTTCTTATCTGTTCAACTTGATCTTCAATTCTCGCTTGCTCTGCTTACAATAATCCCTCTCCACTCTATATAAAATTCTCTAATTCAGTCATTCCTTGTCAGATCCTACCATCAGTTAACCATCCTATGTCCTGCTCTGTGTTTGATTCATATTCCTTCCTGGAGTTCCTTCCTACCTTGTCCATCTCCAGAGTTTTGTTCTGAAGGTTTCTTAGTGGTTCTTAGATCTTGGAACTAAAAAAAGTAACTTAAACAGTACTTATTTTATTCATAAAACTGATAAACCACTGTACACAAAACGTAATTGAAAGCCAGCTCAAACAGAATCAATGGCAGGAACTATTGCAGACTGTTGCAAATGCTGCTGCCATCTCTGGACAGGTGGTCTCGACATTTGTAAAGAATTCACATTAAAGTGTTGAGAGGGTAATATTTCCGTGAAAGCTTCAACCAAATCTAAGATCCGCAAATAGCTCAAAATCTTCCAGAAGTGAAGAAGATGCTGCTATGTTTGGAAAGTACAGGTTATATTGTTTTAAACCATGCCAGTAGGAAAAAGGAGAGATGGGGTCAAAGGGCTAGAGAACCTAATCCAGTGGTAATAGCATGGGGTAAGATGATTTCAGCAAATGGCATTAAATTTGGCAGTGGTACATCACATCATAGTCAGTTAGGAAAGAAAAAAAGGCCTAATTGATTTTTGGCCTCACCAGCAGGCCACTGAGCCTGGAACTGGAGCAAAGTACAACTAAACTGGAATCTCTAACAGGAGCTTTGGAATAATTTTATATCTATCATAAGTCAAATTCACGAAATCATGGCTGAAAGCTGAAATGTTGGAAAATACACAACTAGACATCAAGAATAACAATTAAGGTTAACAGCACAAACACAGAACAATGGCACAGACAGGTGGAACGCCACATATACTGGAGCCAAATATTTAGGTTTATAACAAAATCTCTCTCAAAATGGTGATAAAATACCATAGTTAAATCAATTAAACACATGACTACACTTACCTGCAAGAGTGTAATCCATATCAAACCCAAAACACTTGATTTTTTCCATGGCCAAGCTTCGATTGACAAACACTCTAGATAGGAGGACATGTACAATTAAACTCATTGTGAATACTCTGGAAATGAATCTGCCGAAATGAATCTGCTGAAATTTTATTTTCTTAATGGAAATGTCCATTTGCTGGCAGACCGCCTAGGGTGTACCCTGCATCTTGCCCATTGAATACTGGGATAGGCTCTAGTTACCCCGTTTGAGAATAAGAGGTTCAGAAAACGAATAAATGTAATGTCCATTTCGACACTTCAGCTTGACGCTGTTTATACATAATTTGATATCATGTGATCCATGTAAAAATAAGTTCAACATTTTTAAATCAGACAGCAATTAAATTTACAATGATCTTGATTATAACCACAAGACATTCTCACTTGATCCCTCTCCAGAAAAAAACAGTATATACTTTTGCATTTCCAAACTGGTAGTTAGCAGTAATGAACATTTAAGGATAATCACCACTCAGAAAAAAAATTTAGAAAAAATTTGCCACTGAAAAAACGGAAAAATGAGACCATATAAAAAAAACCCTGGACAAAAATGATCATACCCCAATAAGAGACTGAAAATGATTTTACTATTGGGACAAGTTCTCTAATTAGCATCATGGGTGTTTTCAAACTTATAATCACTCTTATTCAAAGAGTGTCAAGTAGTCAATGTGTTGTTTGCTGTGCTGTATACACCATACACGGACCACAGGAAAAGGAGAGTTATCAAAATTATAGACGAGCATATTAAAGGTAAGGCTACGCTTTTGGGGTGGGCAGGGTGGGCACCCCAGTGGTCGTTGAGGCCCTGAGCTGACAACCCCCTCTTCTTCTATACTTGCATAGGTTTTATGTTTTGTGTTTGCTTTTTAAAAAGGACGATAGGGGCATCAGGTTAGGGTTGATTAGGCAAGCCCATTTACTAATGGATTTGGGCAGAATGAGAAATTTCTCGAGCAAGGACATCATTTTATCACTTTCCTGTTATGAACAACAGATAAGACATGTGTCCTTGTAATGCGAAAAGAAGACACATCCAACAAGGGTTTGATAATAACCATCAAGGTAGCATGACATTTCTATCTTTTTAAAAAAAATGCTCTTACACAAGGATATTTAAACTTTTCACCTGTAGTAGTGACTAGCAAACTTTTTTTTCATCCACATGAAACTGAGAAAGATTTATGTTTTATTATTTATGCTGACCACCCTCGTCTATGGTCACGAACTTTGGGTAGTGACTGAAAGAACGAGATCGCGGATACAAGCGGCCGAAATGAGTTTCCTCCGCAGGGTGGCGGGGCTCTCCCTTAGAGATAGGGTGAGAAGCTCGGCCATCCGGGAGGGGCTCAGAGTAGAGCCGCTGCTCCTCCACGTGGAGAGGAGCCAGTTGAGGTGGCTCGGGCATCTGATCAGGATGCCTCCTGGTCGCCTCCCTGGGGAGGTGTTCCGGGCTCGTCCCACCGGGAGAAGGCCCAGAGGAAGACCCAGGACCCGCTGGAGGGACTATGTGTCTCAGCTGGCCTGGGAACGCCTCGGGATCCCCCCGGAGGAGCTGGCCGAAGTGGCCGGGGAGAGGGAAGTCTGGGTTTCCCTGCTCCGGCTGCTGCCCCCGCGACCCGACCCCGGATAAGCGGTGGACAATGGATGGATGGATGGATATTTATGCTGTTCAGGCAGAAAGATTTTTCGAGCTATTAATAACTCAATTAATTAGTTTGCATTATATTATCGGTTGGAAATTTGGATAGGGAATATATTGATATATTTAGGTGTTTATAGGTAAAATCATTCATCACCTGCAAATGAATAAAGGTCAAACTATTAGTTAGTTAGATAGTTAGTGGAATATTTTGTGCTCAATGTAACTATGAATGAAAGAATTAGGAGAATTAGAATGAATATGTAAGAGCATTTGTGTAAAATTGGCCTGAATCATTAGACGTTGTCAGGATAAAGTAAACAATTTACATCATATAGTCCATCCATCCATCCATCCATCCATCCATCCATCCATCCATCCATCC
>JABUIW010000211.1:48118-60565 GCA_013363375.1 Menidia beryllina
AGATAGATAGATAGATAGATAGATAGATAGATAGATAGATAGATAGAGGGAAATAAGTGCTTTTTATTGATATCTTGCTAAATAAAATACACTAGTTGACTTTTTTTTTTGCATAGGCAAAGTGTTTTATACATCTGGAGCTATAGGTGAAATAACCAGCTATAATCAGTGACTTTAACCCTATAATACCAAATGTTTCATATTTGATTCATACGGTTTCTGAAGTCCTATTGGATCTGAGACGTTTAGCATCATTCAGTGGTAAAAGCTTTGCTCAAACCCCTGTTGTACACATTCAGATATACCTGATAACAGCCAGTAAAAGACTACACCAAAAATTATTTCTGACTTATTGCACGCTAATTTGATCAAAATAACTTCTGTTTTTTTTTCTTCATATGTTGTTGAGGGGCCAAAGAAAGACTTCAGACTAAAACAATCCAATATTCTTCCTATTTTTCTTGGATCGGGCTTGAAAGAGTTAAGGTACTTGTACATGTTGAAAATCATAGTCTAAATATTCTTTAATTCTATCCAATATTTTTTTCTCAGAATGTACAAAGTCCCATTCACGATGTTTCCCCGTAATCTTTTCTGACCATTTTATTAAAACATTTGAGTTGATCTCCAGGGTATACTCTTGCTGTTGCCACTTTGATTTCTTAAGTCCACCCAGGTATTTTTTTTATGATCTCGAAACCTTGTTGAATTGCATTTAAATCAAAACTTTGACAGCTTCCCAGCTGAATGACTGATGTAACCCTAACCCTCAAATCACTGTGATTATATCGTATCATTTCTTTAAAGGCCTATAAAACTTGAATCAGCAAATCCCAAATTCAGACCCTGCCTACCTTGCCAGACCCCCAATAAGGCAAAGAGAAAAAACTGCTCTTTTTGCTTTGAAAGCCTTTCCACTAAAAAACAAAAAAACAACTGA
Organism: Menidia beryllina; assembly: GCA_013363375.1. Taxonomy (NCBI): domain Eukaryota; kingdom Metazoa; phylum Chordata; class Actinopteri; order Atheriniformes; family Atherinopsidae; genus Menidia; species Menidia beryllina. The sequence goes on from JABUIW010000211.1 coordinate 49,059, forward strand.
GGGAAAAAGTTTAATCATTGGACAGAGAGTGGGGCAAGCTGTTGTAAAAAACAGAAACGTTCACTGTATAATTGATTCAGCTTGGATTCCAGTAAGTAGAAATTCTAGTTTTTTCATTTAATCCCTTATTTTAGATGAACACAATGTAATTACCATCATGGTGTGACATTTACTTTCCTCCTTTGAGTTGACCAATGTGTAATGGACTGTATGAAAATGTCGACATATTAAGATACAATAGCACACATCATTTTGACAACATGAAACAATATTTTACCAATATATTACTAAAGATAAAAAACTTGTTCTAATAATATGCTGGGTGTATTTAATTTATGTAATTTGTCATTAACTTCAGGTGCGGAAACTTGAAGCAATAGGTTATAAGCCTATTTTATTCCTATGGATACAAGAGAACGTTTCCAACAAGTGGGTAGCAGATATAATTACCTACATGGAACCCACTACTATGTAGAGAAATGTTCTGGAGAAGATCCAGAGAGCCTATGAATTTCTCTTCTTCATGGGTTGTATAGATTATTACTCCTTATCAAAATGTTTGCATTTTATTGTGAACAATCCTTAAAGTAAAATAGGCTGGTCATCAGCTGTTGGGAGGTTAGGACCTATCTTAAAAGAACTCCCAAAAATAGAAGACATCCCTTGGGGGATGCCCCCTTCCCTTTCTCTGGGGGGGTCGGGTTGCCCTGACATACCACAATTGGTAGGTTGATGCGATCTCCTAATGGCCCACTGGCTCCATCAGGCCCTCTGATTCCTTTATCAGGTTACAGGTGACAATTTCCATGGTGTTTTTAGTTATTTCGAGTCATTTACTACCAACTGCTGTTTTAGATTTTAATAAGACAGAGTTGCAATCAGTTTTCAATGAAGATCATCCAGGTTCAATGTTACGTTCAAGAGACAAAATCCTACTTTGGCCACAACATTTGCTGTCAAAAAAGGTATGTCTGACTCTGGCTGTTCCATACTTCAGAAAACTATGATGTGCTGCACAGTTTTCCCCACCTGCTGCAGTCCTTTGTTCTTGGCAACAGAGAAGCTCCCATACCATACTGTGACACAGTTTGTCAGGATGCTCTTGATCACGCACTGGTAAAGGTTCACCAAGATGGCTGCAGACAGATGGTTTTGTTCATCTTCCTCAGAAAGAAGAGCACTAGTGAGCTTTTTTTTAACAGGCTGGAGGTGTTGGTGGTTCCCCAGGAACTTAAAGTTGGAGACTCACTTGATGACCATCCCATTGATCTGGATAGGATCATGCATGCATCTTCTCACCTTCCTAAAGTCCACATTGAGCTACTTGGTTTTGCTAGTGTTAAGGAGCAGGTTATTGTCCATGTACCACGTGGTCAGCAGCTCTACCTCTTCCGTGTAGGCTGTCTCATCTTTGTTGCTGATGAGGCTAATGGCTGTGGTGGCATTGGCGAATTTGATAATGGAGTTGGATCCATGTAGTTGTGCTATTGTGAGTGAAGAGGGAGTAGAAGAACTCACAGCCTTGTGGCAGACTGGTGTTGAGTGTGACAGTAGTGGAGCAATTACAGCCTAACATGCTGTGGCATGTTGGTCAGAAAGTCCATGATCCAGTGGTGGAGGAAAGTGCTGATGCCCAGGTCTCTAAGGGTTGTCTCTAAGTTTTGTGATTAACTTAGAGGAGATGACATTGTTGAATGCTGAGCTGAAGTTAGCATACAGAAAACAGTGCATGTGTGTCATCGTTGTCCAGGTGTGTGAGCTCAGAGTGCAGAGCAGTGGAAACAGCACAATCTATGCTCCTATTGCTTCAGTAGGAAAACAGGTCTTGGTCTAATGTGGGTGAGAATGAGCTCTTCCGGTGTGGCAGGACATGTTGCACAGAGCATGACATGATAATGGGTAAGTGCTACCAGGTGGCTTTTGTTATTATTTTTTGTCACTTTTTGTCAAGTTGGAATGTTTCAGCTCTGGTAAAATGTACGATAAAGTATGATGATATAGCTGCTTGGGCGAGGGAAGCTATTGGTCTATAAGGGGTGTTGTGGTGGTGGTGTCACTGTTGTTTCTCACTTTTGAGTAACTAATGTCACTTGTAATAATCTGAAACAAATCTAACCATCACGAATAAGATTATTAATTTGTATCCATTTGAAGAAAATGATTCCTTCTAAAGGCAATTTCTGTCTAAGCTAATACGTATCTGACTGATGTGCATTGATCATGTGGGTTATTGAATTTACTTTTTAGTTCTTTTGACCCCATATGCTGCAATGAGTGAAGAGTTGCTGTATATTTGTAATAAAATTTTCATAAACATTCTTGGTAAAAAATAAACTGACATAAAACAAAAATAGCGTATCATTAACTTTTCTACAAGTCTGGACATAACTCTTTGTACCACATAAACCTCTTTTCCCACCTGAGAAAAAGAAAAGAAACATCTCCAGAGGTGATGAACAAACAACTGCTTTTGACAATGCTGGAAAGGTTGAATGAAAAGAAAACTCTTTATGGAAGTTTGGTCAGTTTAGTTCTGTCACCCTGTTTGCCTGTCATGCCTCATAAAGAGAGATAAAAAATATGTAACTTTTTCAAGTATTTTGAGACTTAGAGAACATGATTTCTTTCTATACACATTATTCAAAATATTTATGTGTGAGAAATTATTCACTTGAGACTAGTTTGAAAACTTCATCATAAAAAAATCATACATCACAATCCATCTACGGCATATTTGTGTGATGAAAAAGGAAACTAATTCAGTTGACATTTTGCGCAATAACCCATTAATTCAGTGAAAGATCAAACATCAGTGCAGAGGTTTGCCACAAAAATCCTTACTGAAGCTATCATTTAAATTACTGATAATCCATGCTTTTCATTTGCAAACTGCAGTAGAAAATAAAAAGCCTATACATCACTTATTAGATACTTAATATATGGTCAGATTAGAATTTACAAAACAACATAAGAATCCTGTTTGGCATTGAAACCTTTATGGGTTTTAAAACAGTTATTCACAAAAATGTCTACACTGACGGTGTTGTTTCATTGTGGAAGAAGTAAAGCGTTCCTCAAAGATGGCCTTGAATGGTTGTTGAATTATTATCACCATCTGAGAATTCTTATTGTGCATATGTGTCTTATGGTGAAGGGTTTGGCTTCTGAAAAGCTAAAGAGCCCTCATTGTTCCTAAGAGATTGGTTTTAGACTTAAGTAGCAAACTAAGAGGAGAAGTTCCAATCAAAATAGGTTTTTTATGAAAAATATATTTACAGGTGTATAGAATGAGTAAATCAATGTTCTACTTTTTTCTTAAGTATGCAGTGAACAGTTTCCAAGAAGGCTGAAATGACTGTCGTGACGTAGGCATTCTGTTTCAACTCGTTTGGGCCAGAACAGAAAGAAACACAACTATCTTTGGGTGGTTCAACAATGATTTTGGTGAGTCTTGGTGAAATCACAGTAAAATGGATTGATAGGAAACCGGCCATAGTAGAGAGCCACGCCCAATCCTGACACGAATATGCAAGTCATGAACAATAGAGGGAGACAAACACCCACATAGAACGGGGAATGGACACAAGAAGGAAAATCTCAAGACTCACTGTATTTATGACATTGTGCAACATTAAAAATGGGTTTTTAATTTTTCTGAGTGATTATGATTTTGAATTAAAAGCGTCTGTTGAACTAGATAGTTAGCTTTTATTGTACTCCAATTTGGTTCTTAGTGATTATTACAATCTGTTGATATCACCCCTGAAATAATTATGTGTATGCATTCCTACATTTTGATGGACCCCAGTTCAAACTGTCTGCATAACTGAGGTGTGAACATTAGAAAAGTAAACATGAGTATAATGTATATGACTATAATGTAGGCCATGCTGTCTTTTGGCGTGACTCTGAGTGCTTCAAGGAAATTAGAGCAATAATAAACAGCAATGGGAAAATTTTGGGTAAAAATAGAAACAGACTTAACATCACTGGCCATCATTATAGTTTGATCCTTTATTAATCTGTTTTTGATTTTTTTCTGATGTTGCATTTTAAATAGAAAATAAAACAAAAGGAAAGCAGCATTAGAATTACAGTTACCGGTACCTTTTTCAGAAGGGTTTAACCTTGTTTAAACTATAAATGCATAATAAGAAGGTTAAAAAAACAATTCTATCACATTTCTGTTTATTTATAGTTCTCCAAAACACTGGCTATTTGAATCTTTACATCTATTTTGTGGAGCAAAAGCAAAAAAATCAGACTGTTCTCTTTTATTTTGTTGTTCATTTTTTGTTATGGTCAACATATGGACAACATATGGACAATTTCTTGCCTCTCTTCATTCATAGCACTCTAATAAAGTCAATGGTTCCTCACATCCTTGTTTAACAAGTCAGGGGACTACATAGTAATCCTCTTAATCTGGCCTTTCTCCCACGTGCAACCACAGGAACCACAAAAAGTAATCCTGTCAGAGAAACAACGGGATTAAGGACCTCACCACTGAGTAACAATCGGGTATCCACTCACTGATCTGCAAAGCAGGAGCCCTCTCTCCACAAAGCCCCGTCCACTGTCTTCATTGTGACTTTTACTTTTGTTTGGCAGGAATGAGAGGAACGGGGGTTGAGGTAAAGCCTGTGAAAGGAGGGAGGACTTTTTCTTTGACAGACTGCTGGAGATCTGAAGCCTGTGATCCACTAAAGCACTAAGCACCAGGGAATGACTGACGGGTGAAGTGTAAGAGTGGGAAGAGGCTTTTGGATTTAGCTGAGTGTTGATACAATTTAGTTGTTTGCACATTTTCTGTGAAAGTATGTCTACGATGTAATCAAGCCCAAAAACATCTTTCCTGTTTTTTACGTGACAAAATCCCTCACAGATTTTAATTTTTTAATTTTATCTTTTTATTTGAATAGGCACAAAGCACATTAATAACATCAGTCAAAAACAAATGTAAATATGCCGGATTATAGCTACAAAGCTAATTTTCATCCGTAGTCCCTAGGCAGGCAAATGCATAAAAAAGAACATATAATCAACAATATAAGTACCACGAGTAAATGTTTAGATTTTAGTGGTCACATGACTGGTTTGCTTTCATCCAAAATTTAAGTTGAGCTGTAAAGCAGCATTAGAATTACATTTACCTTTTTCAGCAGGTTTAACCTTGTTTAATCTATAAATGCATAATAACAAGGTTGAAAAAACAACTCTATTAAATTTCTGTTTATTCTGTTTCTTGTTATGTCTCTATCAACACAGGTTGTTTTCCTTTTTTTTTTAAAGCATTGAATATTAAACATATATGAAGTAACACAGAATGTGTTGTACTTGAGGCACGTGATGTGCTGGGGGACTTTCATTGTGGCCTTCTGGGTGGATGCCCAGTTGTGTCTGTGGTCATCTTTCTGGCCGCTGGTGGACTGGGTCTAGGGGCCACTCTCTGCCCTTTTCGGAGCGCTGGAGGGTGGGCTGTGACCGGTGGCCCCTCTGCACGCATAACTGAGCACTATCTGGGGAAACCTGGGGCGCGGGCTTTCGCTCACACACACGCACAAACACACGCACACACAAAGTCAGCTACCCAGGCACACACCTCTTCAAGCTTCTGTGCAGCTGCCGCACAATTCTGAGATGCTCATTAATGTATTGCTACCAGTGTTTTTACTGCCTGTGGTTTTTGTTGCTTGTTATTTTTAATTTTTTTAATCTTTTTTTTTACTCACCCATTTTCAGGTGTTCCTAAAGGCCACAAGAAACAACAGGATGTATTTTTTTCTTTTTTTTTTTACAGATATAGCAGCTGGTTGTATGGTTTTGTTCTTTCTTTTTTTCTTTCTCTCTCTATCTAAAGGATCTCGATCCTTTTCTGGGGTTTTTTTAGTTAAAAAAAGGGAAGACGTGTTTTCAACACACCGCTTTGGTAGTGATTCTCTGTAAGTCATGTGAGACTTGCAAATAGGAGAAACACATAACATCACAATGAACAATTCAACCCACTACTGATATATATATCCATCCCATACACCCTTTTTCAATACCTGTTAAGACCTGGAGCCTATCTTGGGTGTCATTTAGAGGCAGGCTACATCGAAGACAGGTGATGTCTAGGGCGTACCCTGTGAAAACCAGGGCAAGACAGAAACATATGAAAGCCAATTTAGAGTTATGAGTTAATCTAACATGTATGTGTTTGGATGGTAGGAGCTAGCTGGTTCATCCAGATGGAACCTACATATAACAGGAAGAAGATGCAAACTGCACACAGAAAGACCTGCAGTTGGGACTGGAACAAGGAACATTCTTGCTGTGAGGCAACTGTGTTAACCACCACTTCAACTTTTACCACTTCACTTCCCTGTTGAAATTCGTGAATTATTTTTCTTTAAAATGATCTAGTTTGAAACCAGACTTTTGTTTTCAAGTTGAGGATAACAAAATGGAGAAACAATTTATCACTGAACATGTAAATTTCGCAAGGAGTTGGTTTTTCAGTCTCATGACTGCACAGTATTTTTTTTTTGTATTTAAATAGCGTGTTTTGAGGGGTTTCATTTGTACCAGCGTGCTGGTAAAGAGAGGAATAATAATAATAATAATAATAATAATAATAATAATAATAATAATGAAAAAAACTTTCTATTAATTCATTCTGCTTCTTTCCAATATACTCCCTTCTCATTTTTGTCTCTTCTTCATCTCTCTTTCATCATCAATCAATTAATTTACTATGTTCAATTCCATTATTTCGACTTTAATTACTAAACGCTGAGTTGAGGAGCAGGTTACATCTTTCTAATGGCAATGGGTAGGGAAAGGTTTTCGCAGTTGTCTGACCATGGAAATGTGGCAGAAGTGGAGAAAGAGGGAGCAAGTTGTCCGACAGTGCCACCTGGGGAATTTCTATGGGGTGTCACCAGAGACATAAATCAGAATAAACATCCATATACACATATGAAATAACACTCTTTCACATGCTATACTTATAAACTTGCACAAACACTTTACACAAACTCTCACATAAACTTTACCTACTCAAAAGCTTTCATAGAAAGTGGTGAGAACTGTTCATATAAACTGCTGAAAAGCTATACCTTTCAGACATCCTAATAAAACACTCTCTTACACACTATTGAAATGCTCTCATACATATTACTAAAGACCTATCAAACACACTGGTGAAAAACTATCATACACACTAGTGAAAACATCTCATACACACTAGTGAAAACCTCTCAAACATAATACTGAAAACCTTTGCTTTCTTGCTTTCTTCTGGTCACTTGGCAGATTATTTGTGGCTTGCTCGACTGGGAAAATGCCTTGTCCAAAGTTAAAAGGGTTTGCCATTTGAGTTAAAATACTTTGGCAAAAGGAACTTAGAATACGTTGTTGAATATTTTTGCACTAAACTCAATATGTCTTTTTATGGCAGTAAGCATAAGAGAACAACTAAGGTGTATATATTAACTTTCTGGATGTTTTTTAAACTCTTGACTGTAAATTGCTCTCGACAATTTATCTTTGTAAGTAAGTTGGGTTACAAAGACAAGTGTCTGAAAATGTGTGTAAGTTCTTCAACATTTGACCTAGTGATGATGATGTGACTTATAATCAGCATATAATTCTCTATAGGATGGATCTAGGCTTAACAGGAAGAGAAATGACAATAAACACGTGACAAAATGAGTAAAGGTACTGAGATAGAAATTGGTAAAAATCGATAAAATAAACGTTTGTATCTGTTCTTATAGGAAACTGGATGAGATGAAACAATGCCACATCACCTTTATGAGTTGTGGAAATGCCCATATTTAAAAATATCCATGTTTTAAACCTGTTCCCTATTGTGTGACACTGTTTACTACATAGACAACGTGCCACTCCTTTTAAACACCAATATAATTTGATTCCTTTATGATAACCTTTTTTAAATCCTTTGTGATTCAGAATTTGGACTTAGACAAGTATAAGCAGAAGACTGCACAAAACCTCTGGGGTATCAGCCCTTTGATTGATGACCTACAACGTTCCATACAAAAGAATTAATGGTAGATCCCATTGTAATTAAATATATGATGAGTTATAATGCCAATCAGAATCATATCCAGAAATCTCTTTATTGGCCAAATGTACAGAGTACACAGGAATTTGACCTGCTATCCCAACGCAACAGAACAGTTTAAATAACAAATTTGAAAAAAATGCCAAAGAGAGGTATGTTAGCCCGATTCTTTAGTTGGAAACCTGAGAATACACCAGAGTAGATCAAGAGTAAAAAATGACATTTATTGGGTCACAGGTAAAGTATTTCAGCGCTGGGCTCTTCACAGAGGAAACCTCTCTCTCAGGGTCTCAGTCGGCAAAGAGCTCTGAGATCTGGGTGTGATGGGTCTTTGTCTCCTAAACTGGGCACACCCCTCAAAAGGAGGACTGGACACAAGCAAGTCCTATTGGTTAGTTACCTCTAAGACTAACAAGCCGGGTTCTAATTCATGTTGGTGACATTGGAATGGGGTACCAAATGATGTGTGTGTGTGTGTTGACTTAAAGACGTGGATCTAATGCAGCAGAGAAAGAAAAGAGAGAAAGAAAGGAGAGAACAAAGAGAATCTGTGATTACAGCCAGAGACTTCATATAGTTATAAAAGAAATAAAACAATTAGTAATCTACATAGATCATGTGATAGCAAACAATGCGAAGGTGTGTATTTATAACCAAATCCTAACAGGTACATATGATAAGTCATGGTGTTTTTAGGTGTCCGCATCTTTAAGTGACTGTGAAAATGGTTGGAGGGTGGTGATGTCCTTATTTAAGAGTGTGGTGGCCTGGGGGAAAAAACTGTTTAGGTGCCTGGTGGTTCTGGTCCTGATGGATCTGAACATTCGACCTGTGAATAGGGAGTGAGCTGGGTGAGATGGGCCCCCAACTATCCTCCACAATGTGCTCCAGTCTGCTCTTGTTGTGGGCAGAGGATTTAGGGTACCACACATTGATGGAGGAGGTGAGGACGCTCTCAAAGGTGGAAGTGGGAGTGAACCTTGGGGGAGAAGTTCATTTTGCGGAGCAGTCTTAGGAAGAACATCCTCTGATGCACCCGCTTGGTGACCTGGGTCGAATGTGTCTCCCACTTGATATCGCTGGTGATGGTAGTGCCCAGGAACTTCACAGATATCACCACCTGAACTGCAAAGCTGTTGAGGAGAAGTGGGGGGAGGGGGGGAGGGGATGCCTGCAGAAGTCCATGACCATCTCCACTGTCTTGTTGATGCTGAGCTGCAAGTTGTTGCGTGCACACCATATCCCTGTACGCCATCTCATTGTTGTTCTTGATGAGGCCCAGGACCAATGTTCCCTTTAAGCTGCGCAATTTCCCATTGGTGCACTGCTCCCACGTTAAATAAAAAAAATACTGGTGGTGAGGGATGCCGACAAGAAGCTTCAAACCCGCACTTGTAGCTTCCTGTTGGTTAGGAAGTCAGTGGTCCACTCACAGATGGGGCTGGGAACGTGTACCTGTAGTAATTTGCTGTGCAGGTGGTCTGGGAGGACGGTGTCGAAGGCCGAGCTGTAATTCACAAACAGGAGTTCGGCTGGTCCAGGTACATCAGTTTGTGGCTGAGGTTGCTGCCGTTTTCAACAGATAATTTTGCTCTGTAGACAAACTATAAAAGGTCCAAGAGGGGGTCAGTGATTGGTTTGATATAGGACAAGATGAGCTTCTCAAAGCTCTGCATGACCACAGATTTCAGGGCGACAGGTCTGTAGTCATTCAGGAAAGTTATCCTCTCCATCTTCACAATCATGACAAAATAATTAATCTGTTATTAAAAGACATCAATAGTCCATTTCCTTTTTGAGTGTTTGCACAATATGGTTATAATTTGTGTTCATAATTCAACATTTTTAGATGAATATGATGCTGTCTTGTTATTGTTTGAATCCAAATGATTTTCTTGTTAAAGATAAATGGAATCCTATCCAGAAAATGTTCTTTTTCTTTTCTTTTTCTGACTGCCAACACAAAAAAGTGGGTCCCTTTGTGCTTGACCCACAGGTTGGAAGGTCACATTCCAGCAACATATCCAGGGAAAACCTTCTTCTCTATTGTACTTCTACTAAACAAACACTAAAGCTTTAGCTTATATCAGAAAATCTTCTAAGAAAAGTTTAGTCTGCTATTAGTCTCTCAGACAGTAGCCACATGGACAAACTCCCCTACCTATTTAAGTTATTTCAGTTTTCATTTAGGCTCCATGTCCTTCATCTTCACCGAGATATGATGCCATCTGGAACACATCAGTGTGAAGGAGAAACTCTGTGCTAGAGACTTGGAGCTGTTAACGGTTAGCATGCGGCTGTTTTACCTCCCGAGGGAGTTTTCACATGTTATTGCGGTGACTGTGTACATCCCCCCCCTCAGCGATCCCTGCTGCAACTACAGATCTGATCCGTACCACTGTCTCTAGACTTCAAAACCAGCACCCCCAATCCCTCTTTCCTCATCTCTGGTGATTTCAATCATGCTTCCCTGGCCTCGACTCTTCCCACCTTCATCCAGTATGTGGAATGTCACACCAGAGACAATGAGACTTTGGACTTCCTGCATGCAAACATCAAGGATGCATACACCTCATCCCCCCTCTGATCACAACCTTGTCCATCTGGTCACAGACTATGTACCGGTACTGAAAAAACAACCCCCTGATTCTTCCTCTTCTCCCCCTCTCCACTTCTTAGACAGTCATCCTCATCACCTGAACCTCATCAGTTCATCCCCTGCCCCCTCACCAGATCACCTTCCCCGTCTCAATCACTTCTATGACAGTCATAATTTTTTAACACTATCCAGCCTCCACTGCTCTGAGTGAAGACGGAAAGTATGGGAAGTGTGGGAATTGACCGACACCTTGCTGACTACTGACCACATCACCAACAGACCACAGTACGGGAGGTCACAACACTGTGTGTCTCATGTGGTGCTCCTCAGGGTACCGTGCTCTCCCATTTCCTCTTCACTCTTTTCCCCCACCAAAACCACAAACTGCCACATCCATAAGTTGTCTGATGACACAGCCGTTGCTGGTTGTGTCTCAACAGAAACAACCTGAAACATAGGATTGTCATCAAAGGCTTTGTCAGCTGGTGTGAGTGTAACCCGCTTCAGTTCAACACTAGCAAGATAAACTTGATGATCGTCAACTTCAGAAGGAAGACATCCGACTTTATATTTATAAATTATATATATATAAATGATTCAATTGGTAAATTGGTGTTGATTCATTTTAATATTTTGAGAATAATATTGTTATATTTTGATAACTCTCACTTGTAATTTATCTTTATTTATTTTGTTGCATTGTAAATAACCTTTATTTAGGTATGCCTCCACTGTTCTTGTGCTTTTTCCCTTTTTTGTAAACTCCCCACTGTGGGATCAATATAGCATTTTCTATTCTATTCTATTCTATTCTATTCTATTCTATTCTATTCTATT
>JABUIW010000211.1:60575-92822 GCA_013363375.1 Menidia beryllina
TTCTATTCTATTCTATTCTATTCTATTCTATTCTATTCTATTCTATTCTATTCTATTCTATTCTAACTCAATTACGGCATCCAATTTGTGACAAAGACAGCATCGTCACCATTTTTGCTGTGAATCTTCTCTCTCCCCACCAGAAATTCATTCAAATTTTAACACACTGACTTGCATATTAAATGCAATAGTGTATATTAAAGAAAGTTTAAGTGGTTTGTGAGCAATAATCAAGATAGTCCAATGCTCTTGTTCAGCCACCTGGTTCAATAGAGAACTCCAGAAAATGAAGAAAACTGGCCATGTCTGACCTGCTATAAAACTGCAATAATGGCAAAATAAAAGAGTGGCTGCCTACATGCAGGACACAGCCTGTTTGACAGCTATCTATTGGTGGATCCGTTCAGCCCTCTGAAACCACTTAAATCAGAGTCACTAGCAACCTGATAATGGCAGCCATTTTAAATTAACATCCTTTAATTGTTCTCTTTGACCTCTCTTTTACACTATTGAGCAGCAAATACTTCTCAACAGGCTAAAAAAAAACCTTCTTCAAAAGAATAAAATATTTTTCTATTGGCGACTCAAGGCTACAGACTCACATTGTCATATATGGGGTCCACAAGTGATAAATTCTTGGACCATTGTTTTAATTTCTTATGTGTACACTCTTGGCCATTGTCACCAGCAGCTTTGGAATTTAATTTAACTGATATACTAATTAAAAACATTGCTTTCTATAGCCACGACAGTTCCATGTCATCTAGGGTCAACATTCTGTGTAAGACGTAAAACCTTAGCTGATATTCGAGGCTCATGTCAAAATTACCTTTCATCATATCAAAAACATTTTCATACAGCAACCTGCCCTAACCCACCCTAATGCTCATCCATGCCTATCTTCTCCAGAATGGGCTACTGTAATGTGCTTCTCAGTCAAATCACCTTAAAATCAAACAAAACTTGCAATGTATTTAAAAAAGATCTTGCTAGGTTCAATTTAAATTTCAATTAAATTTTAATTTTATTTATATAGCGCCACATCACAACAACAGTTGTCTCACAGCGCTTTCCAAACAGAGCAGGTCAGACCCTACTCTGAAGTTAATTACAGAAACCCAACAATTCCCACCATGAGCAAGCACTAGGCGACACAGGCAAGGAAAAACTTTCCTTAGGCTCCATATGATATTGAAAAAATATGAGAAAAATAATACTGGCGTCAGCGAGGATGTGACAATGATTATGAGAAAACAGGGAGGATAAAAACTGTGGGGTGCTGTTTAGTGGCTAAAGGCTAGTTCGGGATTAAACAGACATAAAAATGCAGCAGCATAGATGTGTTGTCTATTGAGATTACTGCTCCTTGCAGTGCACTCTGCAAGTGGTTAATCATTACGATGCTGTAGTACAAAAGGGCCTTTTCTTCTGCCGGTTTTTCATCTGTGCCTCTGCTATCATGTGCGTTGTTTCAGAGAGGTTGCTTTACCTGACAGTTATTGCTGCATGCTGATCTCTTCACTAGTTTTGTTTTTAAGTATGATAAAAGCGCGTGTGTTGTGTGTTGGGCTACTGTGTGTGTGGCTCTCTTCCCCAAAACCCCCTGTAAATAGGCTGTGGTTGTTTGACTGTGGTAAGTGTCCTCACAGGCTCTACAGTAGGGCTAATGCTAAGAGGTAGCTAATACTAGTGTGGTCACAGGCACGTTCTTCACCCCTATGTGTCTCTTGTATCTGTTAAGTATGTGTATGTCCGTTGCTTTTTAAAGGTTAAGTATGGATATTTTAGTGTGCAACCACATGATGTATTAGTGTGTTTAGCTAATGTTGTTCTTGTATTTTGGTTTTACTGATTGGGCGTCTGCTGCTTAGTCTCCACTGTCTGCTTTGTGTCTACTGTTTTCAATGGTCGGCCTGCGTCCTCTGCTCCATATTGTTGACGTTCATCCTCATGACGTCATACTGCACTCTTCTGTACAGTGCTTTATTGTTGTTGGGGATGCCATCCCTGCACCTGCTTCCCTTTATCTAATAGGCTCAAGCTTTTAGCTTTCTTTAGTATTTTGTGTGGGATTTAACAAACATTTAATGGTATGAATCTTTATATTTATTTTGTGAATCTGGAATCACATCTAATGCTTTCCCGAGAAAACAAACCTGTGTGCATTGTGTTTGCACTTTGTGTTTGTGATTCTCTGAGTTAAATCCCCAGGTTGGCATTGATGACCTCTTCATTCTTGTCTGGGCAATATTTGGCATCCTTTTCTTCTTCTTCCATCTCTGCCCTCACACAAACACAAGACTAAAAACAAGGAATATAAGCAAACTCAGAACATGGAAACAAATGATTAAATCATGATAGTATGATGACCACAATAGCTTTCAAGATGGCAATGCGTCCAAACCGATTCCCTTTAATATTCGTTTTAATTCTATTTTTGTTAGTGTGTGTTAAACTGTGTTACATATGCTGAGATGACCCACACCAAGATTGGCCTAAGAGGTGCTGATGGCATCAGGTTACTGTACTGTACAAAACACGAATCTCCCGATCATCAAAAGCTAATCAAGGTAGCCAGGCTGCTGAACACTTTGTTGATTACAATCGCCTTTAGGATGGTATGAAGATGGCACAGGATGAAGAAAGCGACGAGGCTACTGTGCTGCCATTTGGGCCAGGCAAGCTAATAAGTCTCATAGATATTCACGCTGGAGACATTTCGTCTCCACTCTAAGAACGTTCTCAACCAGATGGGTGAGCTGGAACTCTCCATATCCATAACATTGGGACTGTTGTGTTATGATTTTTACAGAAACCCAGCTCTATTCTACCATTTCACCTAAGCTACCAAGATAACACCGAGCCTATAGGAGTGCCAACTCTGGTAAAAGCAGAGAAAGAAAAACAGTAATATTAAGAATCAATATTTTGATCGCATCTGGGTCAGTAATGTTCTACATTAAATGCTGAACGACGATGTCATCCCAATGAGACAAATCCAAGTCTTCCCCACAACAGACCATGGATGATCAGGGAACTCCATGTGCTACTAAAGGCATGTGGGAAACTTTTCATTCTGATGATGCCACATGCTACAGTGCTGCTCAGTCAAACCTTAAGCTGTGATCAAGAAATTGCTATATGTGACATTATTTATTTCTACTTAATGTGTGAAAATGTTTTTTGCCATACACCAATCATATAACTTCCTGATGATCTATGAGGTGCATTAATTGTAGGTCCATCATTTGCAATGACCAGCTTAATATGGGGAAATGTTAAAATGATCTTTGATTTTACAAAGATTTTTAAAGTTTGTGGAATATTTCTTTTCATATTTACATTCTCTTTATATTTCTCTTTAGAAATCAATATGCATTCTATTTAGACACCTTTGATTATCCAAAAAAGGACAATTAAATGACAAATAATTTTTTACCCATAAAACAAAAAAATGAGTACACCAATGAAAAAGCTTTATTTGGAAAGAAGACATCTATTGATTTGATGAGTCTGAAATTGCATGTATGTCATCTGATGATGGTGTTGTGTCTGAAGTCCAGTGAGTGTAGGCCAGTGGCAAGGGCTGCATACAGGTGAGAGCTGCTAAACCTCAGGGAGTACACTGGGCTGCTCACACGGTCAGCGCACAGCTGGAAGAACTGCACAACGAAGAAAATATGTTATCATACAACTTTGACAACTTTATTTACTTAGCAATTTTCTTTTTTTTATTTCACATTTAGAAATCCGAAGCACATATTTACTCCATGTTGGTATTAAATCTATTTCATGTATAAAAGGTGATACCACAATCATTTGCATCTTCAATAAAGGGACTATACATACTTGCAAGCATTCTGACTGGCGTTTATCCCAAAGGCGTACAACACCATAGTATGAAGAGCCACTTGCAATCATAAAATTTCCATCGGTCTGGATGCAGTAGAGAGCACTGTCATGAGGTTCCTCCCACTTCATCATACATTTCCTGTTGGGAGAAATTAGTTACACATTTCTTAAGGTAAGGAGTATCATTCATTTTTTTGCCTTTGTTACATTTAGATTTTACAGTGGTCTGCAAAAGTTTGGGCAACCTTGTTCATTTCCATGATTTTCCTTCATAAATCGTTGGTTCTTAGGACAAAAAAAATCAGTTAAATATATCATAAAGGAGACAAAAATCTGCGGTGTGACGTAAAGAGAGCTGTCCATGCTCGGAAAACCATCAAACCTGAATGAATTAGAGGTGTTTTGTAAAGAGGAATGGTCCAAAATACCTCCAACCAGAATCCAGACTCTCACAGGAAGCTATAGGAAGCGTTTAGAAGCTGTTATTTCTGCAAAAGGGGGATATAGTACATTTTGAGGGTTTTTTTATTATCGTGGTGCCCAAATTTATGCACATGCCCAATTTAGTTAAAACAATTATTGCACACTTCCTGTAAATGGTATAAACTTCGTTTCACTTCTCAAATATCACTGTGTTTGTCTCCTTTATGATATACTGTATTTACATGATTTTTTTTATCCTAAGAACCAATGATTTATGAAGGAAAATCATTGAAATTAACAAGGTTGCCCAAACTTTTGCAGACCACTGTATATAGTCTTATAACCATTAAACCATGTCAGCCATGGTATTGATGTACTGAAATGTTTGTCTTATCATTTTGCCACACAAGGGCTGTGTGGTGGAGTGCTTTGCATCCTCTTCACCCACCAGGAGAGTAAGGACTCTTATATCCATATGTTCTTCATTTACTTAACTTTTGCATTCAATACCAATCATCCCACGTTGACTGGTTCAGAAACTTCCAGCATTTTACTGAGTGGTCCCATTTTCACTAGGGTAGAGGACTTACTAAATAACCAACACTCTCAGAATACATGGAATGGTCTACAGGCAATACTGGACAAAAACATTTTACTGAACCACCAAGTCCACTCAGGACACTTGTTTTCAGCATTTTGACATCATTGTTTAAATGCTGAGTACTCTGTGTTCTATACTTTTCCTCTGCAGTGTTTCCTTTTTACTGTATTTGGTTCTTTCGTTTTTTTGTCACTTTTCATTAACCAATTAGAATAATTGTTAAATATAACCCTGTCTGTCATTGAAGTCTGTCAACACAACTCAATTTATAAAGCACAACTGCAAAATTTTGACAGCATGAACTGTTATGAAAACCCACTCAGTGAAATTATATTGTGGCAACATGAATATTTTCTAAATAGGAGTTTTTCACTTTAGGGTTTACATACGAAAAGCTTTAATTCAGAAAACTTTAAAAGAAACGTTAACATGAGCTCAGAAATCAATGTACATCTATGTAAAAATTTATGAAATGACAAAACCATTATCTTCTCTGTGTGCAACAGAGCAGTATGCTGGCTGTGGTTTTGTGTGGTGATTTGTTTCCACTAGTATTTTTCTGACATCAATTTTCCATTAGTCCATCTCATCAATAAGTGATGGAAACACCAGAAGCAGACAATGGTGCAATAAAGTGATTACTTAAAGACACTATTATTGGAGCCTTCTTTTCTGGTAGTGGTCACTCATGAAATAACTGTATTTTTATTATGTTTTTTAGACATATTGTTTACTTAAAGCACTGTTACTCTGTACAATCACTGTGACCTGTGTGATTGTGACTTACAAAGTATTAAATGTGAACTGTCCAGCAAACACACTCACAGACAAAATATAGGTCTGTGTAAAAGAACGTGCTTGCCATAAAAGAAAAACATTTGCTGTCATTATAGAATACTAAGAGTTCATGTCAACTGCAGAAGCGTGGTGTTGTGGTTAGCACTATTGCCTCCCACCAAGGCGGTTCCCAGTCTAAATCAAAGTTAATGTCTCTCTGTGTGGGGTTCACATTTTCTCACCATGTGATTGTGGGTTCTCTCTTCGTACTTCACCCTATCACACCATCCAGAAACATGCATTTGAAGTTCTAAATGTCGCTAGGAGCAAGTGTGTTTGCATTTTTGTTTGTCTATTTTTTGCCTGAAGGCAGCTGGGATAGGCATTAATGTCTCCATAATCTTAGGTTGGATTTAGCGAGTATTGAAAATGGGTAAAAGATAACATACAGGGGTTGGACAATGAAACTTAAACACCGCTCATTTTAGTGTGGGAGGTTTCAAGGCTAAATTGGACCAGCCTGGTGGCCAATCTTCATTAATTGCACATTGAACCGAATAGAGCAGATTGTGAAGGTCCAATTGGCAGGGTAAGAGCACAGTTTTGCTCAAAATATTGCAATGCACACAACATTATGGGTGACACACCAGAGTTCAAAAGAGGACCAATTGTTGGTGCACGTCTTGCTGGCGCATCTGTGACCAAGACAGCAAGTCTTTGTGATGTTTTAAGAGCCACAGTATCCTGGGTGATGTCAGCATACCACCAAGAAGGACGAACCACATCCAACAGGATTAACGGTGGACGCAAGAGGAAGCTGTCTGAAAGGGATGTTTGGCTGCTAACCCGGATTGTATCCAAAAAACATAAAACCATGGCTTCCCAAATCACGGCAGAATTAAATGTGCACCTCAACTCTCCTGTTTCCACCAAAACTCTCCGTCGGGAGCTCCACAGGGTCAATATACACGGCCGGGCTGCTATAGCCAAACCTTTGGTCACTCGTGCCAATGCCAAACGTCTATTTCAATGGTGCAAGGAGCGCAAATCTTGGGATATGGACAATGTGAAACATGTATTGTTCTCTGATGAGTCCGCCTTTACTGTTTTCCCCAAATCCGGGAGAGTTACGGTGTGGAGAAGCCCCAAAGAAGCGTACCACCCAGACTGTTGCATGCCCAGAATGAAGCATGGGGGTGGATCAGTGATGGTTTGGGCTGCCATATCATGGCATTCCCTTGGCCCCATACTTGTGCTAGATGGGCGCGTCACTGCCAAGGACTACCGAACCATTCTGGAGGACCATGTGCATCCAATGGTTCAAACACTGTATCCTGAAGGAGGTGCCGTGTATCAGGATGACAATGCACCAATACACACAGCAAGACTGGTGAAAGATTGGTTTGATGAACATGAAAGTGAAGTTGAACATCTCCCATGGCCTGCACAGTCACCAGATCTCAATATTATTGAGCCACTTTGGGGTGTTTTGGAGGAGCGAGTCAGAAAACATTTTCCTCCACCAGCATCACGTCGTGACCTAGCCACTATCCTGCAAGAAGAATGGCTTAAAATCCCTCTGACCACTGTGCAGGACTTGTATATGTCATTCCCAAGACGAATTGACGCTGTATTGGACGCAAAAGGAGGACCTACACCATACTAATAAAGTATTGTGGTCCAAAACCAGGTGTTTCAGTTTCATTGTCCAACCCCTGTAGATCATATTATGAAATGAACATTAGTAGCATTAGCTAGGACTTTATCGTCAAAGCTTTTGTCTGTATCATAACCTAAAAAGAACAGCTCCCCTCCATGGAAATAGCAGAATCCTGTCATGTTCTGTGTTTTCATGTTTACAACCAAACAAATTATTAGACATAGATAACTTACTTAGCTATAATTTAGTAGAATACATCTGGATAATCTATATAATAAACTCATATAGGCGATAGCCAGTGAGATAATTGACAAATTAATATTATTGTGTATTATCCATACTACTGTTATGAATGACAACCTGTATCTAAGGCTTAATCACACATTATATAAAGGGTACTCATTGTTATCCTTATTGTTAATTTACTTGTGATCTCTTTTTAAATTTTAAAGTCAGATCCACCATTTCCTGGATGACCCCCTGAAATTTTTTAAGGCTGGTTAGGCTTTACCATATGAATTATTGATGTATAAAGAGGGAACTCGGTCCGCTAACCTTATTAAAGCCATTTCAAAATGCAGAGAGCAATCTGTCAATCAGGTCTAATTTGTCTTACTTGACTGATTCACAAGAGGCACAGCATGAAACCCTTCAGATTCTTGTTAAAAAAAGCAAACAAAACATGCATTCATCCATACAAAGCATTTCCCTCCTCCCATCTTTAGCCGGACTTAATCCAAACATTCCTACCATGAAAAAAATATGAAAAAAGTGGTACTAAACATTTATCAGCAATAACATTAAAATACATATTTAAAAAAATTGGTGGATAATACCATCAAATCTGTTTCTTGAAATGAAACCTGTATGCTTTCATAGTACGTCTACAAAAGATTAACTGCTTTTGTAATTCAGAATGGAACCTCTCAGTATCTGTCAGTTGTGTTAACTCGTTTTAGATCTGAAAATATACAATGTTCTTCAGAGTAGTCTCATTTGAATATATGTAAAGAATGTGATGTTTTGGCATATCGTTGCACAAACAATCAAAGTCTGTCCAACATAAAGTGGCTGGAAATGGGGTTTCCAGACACTGTCACCTACATCTAAAAAGATAAAGCTGGTCGGAAATTTATAAACCATGGACAGTGGTTTAACATTGTCTGATGCATCTGGATTGAATGTTATTTTTCAAAATATGATACCCCATTTTATATGTACTACGACCTGTAAAAGGGGCCCAATTCATCTATCTTATTCAAATCGTTTAAACCTCCTTATTACCTTACGAATGAATTATTCTTGACCGTGCGTTTTATCTTTGTTCGGGCTACAGTCAATACAATGTCAGATCCAGATTGTATAGTGCTGTAAATAGGTAGTTCCATTCCACATTATCAAAAGACCTCTCAGCATCTGGTGTGATTACCATGTCAGGCACAGGGACTGGTGAAAGAGTACAAAATAATTAGGGCTCTTCTAAAGTTTAAGCTAGAGTGCCAGTGTAAAAAGAAAATATAAGTTAGTTTAGTTTGTTTATTTCTACAGCGTGGCAGATAATATTTTGAATAGAACTTTATTATCCACATTTAGCAATGATATATGGCAGTATGTGGTGCACTGAGGTGGGTGTTTCCTTCGCTTTTTTAGGAATAATGTTCTCTGAAAATTAAAACATTTTTTAATAGTTATCTATAATATTGGTCAATATCCCATATTACTCAATATCCCATCACTTCCATCATCAACTTTAATTATTATCTTGTTAATCTAATCATTTTCCATCTTATCACCTGGTTTTAAAAAGATTGTAATGAGCCCTTGTTACAAGATATGCTGATTATCGGAAGCTAAGAGAGAGATGAACAATATTGTAAAGCATGGGAGATTTTGTCAACCTTGGCAATTCCTGTTTTTTTTGTTTGTTTGTTTTACCTCCACTGGAGTTTTCAATTATCTGCCTCTAAGAAATCTCTTCCGAATCTCCCACAAGACTGTGATATGTCAAGGGTTGCTTTAGTATCTATCAAGAAATAATTATGAGAAGAGAGTGTCCTTGAAATTCTTTATTAGTGACCCTTCTTGTGGTCATGTTCTGGTGGACATAGTGGCATTGCCACCTCTTTGTGTTACTTAATTTATCACCATAATGCTGTTTGATCTCCTTCTTTCTTCCCGGTTCTAATTACTGTTACTCCCCACCATGTCCCCTGGACTTTATCATGTGGGGATGTAACAAAAAGCAACTAGTCTTAACATATGTCTTAATCATTTATATATTTCCATTAAAACCTGTAAGGATCAACAAGTAGTGACAGAGAGAAATACGAGGTATTCCATTCTTTCCTTTTTATGTTAGGTTTTTCTAAGTTAGTGGAACACCATTTTTATTTATAGCTTTTTTGTTGTCTCCTTTAAAGCACAGAGCTGTGAATAACAAAAAGGAGCCAGTATCTTTTGACCTTTTTTCTCCTTTTGATGTATGGTAAGAGTAATGATCAGGGATGTGCCATCTCTTATATTGTTAAATGGCAGATAAGAAATTAATAGAACTAACTGCTTTCTGTGATAATCTCTGTAATTAATAAATAAATAGTTGGGTCAAACACCATAAATTCAAAGATTATTAAAAATTTGTTTTGGTGAGAGAGTAAAGAGCAAATACATTTCTCAGTGCCATATATCATTGGAGAATAACATAAAAAATCCAGTTATACCACAATATAGTCATTGTAGAATGTTTATAGAAGTCATAACAAATAAAAAGAACAGCAATAAAAGCATAGCTCTAGACATAAAGATCTCAGTGTCTGACTTTGCATCTAAAGACTAAACTGTGGTTGTTTTTGGACTGTCCAGACATAGTTACTCTAAATGCTGTCACTTTGTTTTTCTAGTGGGAAATGTTGTAGTTGTTTAGACAAGAATCCCTCCTTTCTCATAAAAACTGACTTATATAGCTTTTCTTTCACCTGCATAATATCACCAAAATGAGGAAAATCCTGTGTCAAAGTTATACAAAACAATCAGTCCATGCATTTATTACTCAAGATTTGACAACGTCAATGTTTTATTATTGGGCTGTCCAAAAATCTCTAAGTGAAAGAGAAATAATTCTAATGAAAACGGCTCAGGATTTACAGTTATGGTCTCAGTCAACAAGGAACATTGTGAGAAAAGCATCTTCTCATGGTGATTGACAGTCTCCTGATAGCATTACGTCAGGCCAATCTTTTGTGGAACCAGATATCAATATACACCCATGGCACCCTGTCTACCTTCAAATAGGAAGAAGGTAGGAATAGGCTTGAGATTCTTTTTCAGCAGTTATCCCTCAGTGTAAAATACTGCATGCACTTATGACAATTATGGATAAGTAGAAGTTGTTCGAAGAAATTTTGTGGTAAGCTACCAAGAAATGCTGCTGCCGAGCAATGTTGTATCAACTATTCAGTGTTTTAGTTGCCTGTAACGGAACAGATTTTATGTTTGTCTACTTATGCCATATCAAGAATTTAGTGAATTGAAACAGGACATTGGTATCTATACCAGTATCTATACTCATTTGCAGTAGCTCAGTAACTGAGCATACTATGTTTGACAATCCTAATAATCATAAAATTATTATGGAAATTTGGTTAAAAGAAAGAGGCAATGATTTATAAGAACAGGACCTACTGTGGGCTGAGCCGAAGGTCCCATAGTCGAATAAAGGTGTCATAGCCACAGGTGAAGATCTGGAATGGAGACTCAAAAACTATATCCAACACACCAGCACCACGACGAAACTCGGAGCCAAGACTGCAAACAGATGCTGCACTGTGAAAGAGAAAATGGTATAAGAAAACTGTTAAAAAAACTGTTTTAACTTGGATGTAATATGATCAACTGCATTACCTATCCCAAACAATCTATGTGAATTTCTCAACGATTATATATATATATATTCTGCTCCTTTTCATATTTACCTATATACTCAATGTCTTTTGGAGCACATCTCTGCGTAATGTTTTTACGATAAACATTTTTTAAACGACAAATGTATGTCATGTATGACAATGCATGACATAGTATGACAGATGTATGTTTTTAAAATATTCTCCAGGTGTGCTACTGTCTCAGAGATACGGCGTTGTGAGTATTTTATAGATATAAAGAGTTTTATGTGGCAACACCGTTATTATTCAATGTGTGCCTGCGTACAGGTGACAGTGAGGGAGGGAGTTGTGTGTCTATGTGCAAGATAGACATACAATTCTTGGCAATACTACAGTTCGATTTAATTGGTGCTGAGTTTCAACAAGCTCAGCATCTATTGACCTAGACAAAGTTGATGCTGTCCTTTTCCCTCACCCCTTTTTCTGTTGAGTAACCTTTACCTGGGATTGAGTGAACAAATAATTAGATATTTTTCAAATTTTCTCTTGGCACTTCCTAAGCATCTGCATTAATTCCACTTGCACCAGTAATATCTGATTGAACTGAGATGTGTCTGGTGAAGAACATACACTGCTTGTATGTACATGTGATGAAAGAGTTTTGCTAACTAAGTTGATGTGGTGTGACTGTGACCCAAGTATGAGTCTGGTGAGCTAAACTCCAGCCGATAATATGCCCTTGTGATCACAGGTCTGTGTGACTTGCTCTTCAGCGCTTGATTATTGGAGAATATCTTGCATCCACCAGGGCAGATTATTGCTCAATAACTGTCTCTTTGTTGCCATTTAATACCCTCCATGACCCTGACTGTGTGCTACTCTCACAAGTGTGATACCTGACTCGTAGCAACCATTTAAAGGAGGCCGTTGGCCTTGACGACAAAGAAGCCCCGCAGTCCAACTCGTGCACCCTCCCTTACCCTGCAGCTCAATCTGCAGGATAGGGCTAGTAATCCTGTAGCTCCACCCCAGGGGGCTTTCTTATTGAACAAGGGCTTTCCCCGCATGGTGCCTTTTTGGTGAGAGTTCACTCTCAAAACTAAGCTGGTGCTGATGGGAATCTGTGATGAACCTGAGTTTGGGGTTTATGTGGTGTAGTAACCTTTCATTTTCTCTGTACAGCTAAAATCTAGGAGCTTAGCACGTGTTACATGATAACAAACTAATTTGGGCCAGAAGTATATGAGCCTGTTTCTTCAAAACAAAGAAAAGGCAGAAATACAACATTCATTCCACAACATCTAAATATAAAATTGTGAATAACATTCAATCTTAAACCCTTCTAAGAAAAAAAAATTACAAATATTTTCAAACACAGAAAACAAGAGCTATGTGTCAAAACGTGTAAATGTAAATGCGCTTATATAGCGCTTTTCTAGTCAAGCTGACTACTCAAAGCACTTTACACTGCAAGTCATTCAGCAATCACACACACATTGGTTGCACCAGTGGACAACTAGGGCCACCGCCACCCCCTAGATATCTGTCATCTGTTTCTGTAATTACAAAATTGCACACAACAATATGCTAATGTATATTGGAAAAACACCTTGGACTTCTAAACTGTGGAACACTGACTTTTACAAGGACTATGGTATTACACACTGGAGCAATATAAGGCAAAAGCATAATGCAATGTACCGAAAAGACTGCAGCATCTTCTTGTAGTTTCCTAATACAAGATGTAAAATATGTCAGTCTAAATAAAGCAGGCGTCACACAATCTCCATACAAGGGTAATAACTCTTGTACTCAGAAAAATAAAGGATCACCATTTAGGCATATATGATCCAGTGATCAGGGTTGAGATGCTACTGGAGAGACTGAAGCAGAATGGGTTTAGATGGTATTAATAAATAAATAAACATATAAATAATAGATTGTTTTAATAGAAAACCTCACATGGTAATAAACGTTGCTTTCCAACACATACAGTAAAATACTACTAATAAAATTCTTTAAAACAGACAACATTCAAATCAGTCAATGCAGTCAAAACACATGGGCACGCCTCCATGACCATGCTGATGTGAAACCACAAAGAGTAAGTAAATTACAGATTACTTTAAAGACCTGGTGAAGAAAAAAAACATTATCGTCAACCTATTTGAACATAGATTTTACCCTGGGGAGGCTACACAATGCATCTATCGACTTCTCGAGATACACAATGAAGGACTCTCAATCAGACCAACAGATCAATCAGATCAACATCAGTAACTCGGTCACCTACAATATTGCCAAACACCATGCCTCCATCTACCACCCCTGGTAGGAAATTCTCTGAATCATATACACAACTCCACAGACTTTGTGAAGAAAATCGAAGACCTGAAAATGTTGTTAAGTATGACTGTTTCTTTTGATGTGACCGCACTCTTTACTTGCATCCAATTCGGTAGCAGCAGAGATGGTAAAAAAAAGATGACTAAATGAATGACAAATCCAGTTTCTCCGTACCAACTCTCCTAACTAGATCTATATCCTTCTGACACTTTTGAGGACAGCAATGAACATATTTGAGATCTAACAGGAAAAAACAACTCTAAACAGATGAGGGGGTTTCGAGGTACCATCTTTTCACCACTTACAATGTAGCATTGTCCGTCCTTCTTAGGCAGTTTTATAGCTAGCCACACCTTGGACCCCTGTGACCAAGACCCGGTCTTTCAGACAGTTAAACAATCTACAGGTAGAAATGTGGAAATAAAGGTGAAAATGATCAACAACACACATTGACCAGGGGTTAAGATCCTCTCTACTTATGAACCGATACTCTCCACCTTATAGTTTATAACTGAAGAAGACTTTTGTATCAGAGGTGAAACATCCTCATGATCCAAAATAACAAGTCCAGTTGCCTTTAATCAAGGTATAAGACATTTCTGTATCACACTGTCTATGCTAGACAGACAGCAAAAAAAATACTTCTAGTGTCTAGAATGCTTTTATTTATCATCCTAAAAAAACAAATACAGGAAAAATGCATTAATATTTGTACACCTTCATACATTTGGCATTAGCAACGAAAAAGAAATCAAAGAGAAATGTAATTAATTTCAATTTGAAAAAACTTTATCCATCCCAGAGGGAAATGAAATGCCGATGTAATGATGTAAGATTTAATAAGGAGTTAGAGATTGTGGCAGGATAGATCTTCTGTAGAGGTCGGTCTTATAACCAATCTGAAGAAGCTTCTGACTGAAGAGACTATGTTTTCCAATTACGGTCTCATGAAGAGGATGGTCATGGTTGACCATAATATTCTTGATTATATACAAAATCCTTCTTTGCATCATCATCTCCAGAGGTTCCGCAGTCATCCCAAGTACAGAACCAGCCTTCTTGATCAGGTCATTAAGCTTTTTTGGGTCCCTGCCTCTGATGCTGCTGCCCCAACAGATGACAGCAGAGGACATGACACTCCCAACAACAGACGAATAAAAGATCTGCAACATCTTGCTGCAAAGATTGAAGGATCTTAGCTTCTTAAACATGTACAATCTCCTCTGTCCCTTCTTGTAGATGGCTTCACTGTTGCAATTCAAGTCAAGTCTGTTTAGTGTCTAGATGAACACTGAGGTATTCATATTCTTCAACCACCTCCACTTCTTCTCCCATGATGGAAATAGGGTTTGACCGAACTCTGTTTCTCCGTAAATCTACAATCATCTCCTTGGTTTTGTTCACATTCAAGGTGAGGTAATTGTTTTCACACCATGCCACAAAGCGGTCCACCAGCTCGCTTTAGTCAGCTTTTTGTTCATCTCTGATACACCTTAAAGTGCAGTGTGAAGTGTACAGAGTGAATAGGAGTTGTGAGAGTTCAGTCCCCTGTGTGGCTCTGTGTGCTGCTAACTACCTGGTTAGACAGAAAGTCCTTTAGTCTCACAACTAACAACTGTGGTCAGTTTATTAAGTAGTCATTGATCCGGGCAACTGTTGAGGCCTCCACCTGGGTCTTCTGGAGTTTCTGACTTAGCAGATCAGGCTGAATTGTGTTAAATACAGAGAAATAAAAGAACATGATCCTCAGTGCTCACTGCTTTGTCCAGATGACAGTGGGTTTGTTGAAGCAACTATGTATTGGCATCTTCAAATCCAACTACATGGCACAAAGCTAACTGCAGGGGATCCTTAAATGTGCTGTTTTTCTCACACAACTGGGCCAACAGGAGTCTCTCCAGGATTTCATAATGTGGAATGTCATGGCAACAGATCTGACACCAGGACACATCAGGACTTGCAGCTATATTGCGGTCCAGTCTCTCCAGCTGCCTCTTCACCTAACTTCTAGAAACAGAAAAGTTGGAGGGAGAGGCAAAGGGTGCAGCAGCATCTCCTGCTTTGGTTGAACACACAGAAAAAGTCCTTTACTGAGATAATGGATTTAACATCCGAGGTGTGAGAGGAAAGCTGTAGGTCAAAGGAGAGTGGGATGTCTCTTTGGCTGGGGACATGAGGGGAGGATATTGAGCTTGTTCCTGTAACAAACCTGTAAAAAAAATGTGTTCAGCTCATTTGCTCTGTCCAGACTTCCATCTAACTGGTTGTCCTTTTGCTTGAAGTTTGTGATCATCCTATTTTCTGACCACACATCTCTGATATCCTCTGCAGTTTTATCGCCAGTTTCTTGTTATACCTCCTTGCTGTTTCCGATGTTGACTTTAGATGACTTTTGTATACTCCCCAAAAACTCTGTCTTTCTCCTTAAATGCTCTTTATCCCTGTTTGACAGTTCCTTCAGGTCACTGCTCATCCAGGGTTTGTTATCAGGAAATGATCTCACTGTTCTTGTAGGGATGATGTCCACACAAGTTTATATAGTTGGTAACACACTCAGTCATTGCACCAATGTCCTCTCCATGTGGCTTGCAAAAAGAAATCCCAACAATAACATCAAACCAACCCTGTGGGGCTTGTTCAGCTTTCTGTGTCCACTTTTTCATAGTCCTTTTTGTTATAGGAAGTCTCTGGACAAGGGGTTATATTCTGAGCAGATAAAAACAATATTTTGATGTGATTTAGAGAAAGTCTTGCTTTGGAAATATATGAGTCCATGAATCCTTGTTTAAAACAATTCCAGTGTGTAGTTTTCTCTGGTAGAGAAGCTAAAAAAAACTGTTGAAACATTGGCAGTGTAGCACAGAGTGAGGCATGATTAAAATCACCTTATGTTGTCACAAGAGAATTTGGGAGAATTTGGGCATCTTAGCAACAGTGGAACCGATGACGTACCATGCAATGTCAGCAACAGCTGAGGGTGCAATGTAACAGCTACAAAGATAACACTGGTGGATAATAGGCACCAAAACTTTTCTGCCAATAGTTATGGTTGCACTGCAAAGATAATCAGAAAGCCGGGAAGAAAGACGTTGCAGTCGGGGATATGATCTTGCCATCAAATCTGAGTAAAATACATAATACTACATTGCCAACACTCCTGCGGATTCCTTGCCAGCATTTTAAGTTCATACACAACTTGCTAGTGATCTCACATTGCCCATTATGATGGATAGAAGAGATGGTTTGAATTTCCTCCTGATCTCTCTCCTCTTTGATCTTGCTTTGCATACACGTCTCCTTTTTCAACTCCTGTGGGATTTCTGGCTTCAGTTGTCATATTATTTCAGCTTAATCAATGTTACTAAGCTGCTCCCTGTTGCAAACAAGAAGTGTTGTGGACAAAGATACTCCAAGACTTACCCAAAAAGAACGCCAATGAAACTATGTACCACGATGTATGACAGCCATGCTTGCAGCCATGCATGCATGCTTACATTGTGAAAAAAACAAACCTAACATATATGTAGCCACTAGATGGGAGTGATTGTACAGAGTGAATGTACAGTCCTGTACAATGTTTCTCTGTGTAACAGTTCAGGAATGAAATGGTTTTAAAAAAGGAAATTGGAGTTCTCTGGCACAGAAACTCTCTGAGTTTTAAAATAAATTAAAAAGATTTCAGTGTCAAAAGAGGCTGATATTAACATGGTCAAGCTGATGGGAGACTGATAAGAAGGAAAATAGATTTAAAGACTGGCACCAAGGGCAATGGCAGACTTTATACAGAGGTATGTAACCGAAATATGAAGAGATTGAATGAAAAACTGCTAATCAGTGCAACACACTTTTAGCTGAGTTTAGCTTTGTGGATTTTCGGTAGTCATAGCTATATGCTTAACCAAGGAACAATACTGCACACATGTTCTGTGATCTCTTTCCTAAAGGAAATTGCAAAAATGAAATTTAAACTTTAATATTAATTATATTGAATGTAATGACAACAAATCAAATATTAAGGTTCTTCAAAGATATAATCCTAACCTTAAATGAAGACAGGGTGTATAGACTCCTTTAACATCTCTATAATATTGAATACCTGTAGCCATATCATGAAAAAAACATGCATGGAATACATTTTTTCATTACTCATCACAGAATATGCCTAATCCATGTAATATTCAAATAGGTGGAACAAAGTATATACCTGTTTTACATGGGGGTTAAAGGGGACGTGCTGGTTTTTTTTAAAAAGAAAAAAGAAAAGAAATATACTCCACCAAGGTTCCTACCTTAAATACTGAAAACAAATCAAACCAACTGACGAGCTATTTTTGTTTACATAGAAAAAGTTAATTACTATAGCAATCGAAATGTATGTCTTGTTGTCTGAGACTAGGATCTAATTAAAGCAGGTAAAGCAGGTAAAGCAAAAATAATCTGCCTAAGTACATTACCCAGTGACACAACATTACTGACTTGTGTGAGAAAGAATCTCTCTTTTCTTGAACAAATTAGTGTAAGAATACCC
Organism: Menidia beryllina; assembly: GCA_013363375.1. Classification (NCBI taxonomy): domain Eukaryota; kingdom Metazoa; phylum Chordata; class Actinopteri; order Atheriniformes; family Atherinopsidae; genus Menidia; species Menidia beryllina. Next base: position 78,641 of record JABUIW010000211.1, read on the forward strand.
CTTTTCTAAGTGTAACATATGGGGGGAGCATGTTTGTGCTTGAGTACATATTTATCTACAGGCATTTGCTTTGCTTGGTGTCCAAATGACAAGAACCTATCCACATATATATTGACGGCTGAAGTTATATAACTTCATTGCATTTTGGATAATGCAAACATAATGCAATATGTTCTTGTATACCATCAAAAGATACTCTGACGCTGAAAGCATTTTGGATCCCCTGTAAAGAGATAACATGCTGTCAGAAGCTTCAGACTCTTGGTAATTCCTCTGCATTGTTTTGCTAAGACTGGATCAGGAGATGCAATCCACAAGACCATTTGAAAGACTACATGGACAACATTTAACTGTTCACTTCCTTTAGAGCAGGGGTCGGCAACCTTTTCTACTCAAAGAGCCATTTGGGACCGCCTCCCAATAAAAAGAAAGCACTTGGAGCCACAACCCATTTTGACGTCATATATATAAAACCTATATGCTATGTACAAAAATCGATACTATGTTGCGTTTATGAAATCAACGAACTGCTGCAGAGAACACAAAATTTTATTTCTGCATGTAACAAAACGCATTTTACACTTTGCTCAATTGCAAACAAAATACCCTATTTGGGTCTTTGTATTTAAGAAATAAAAACCGAAACTTACCCGACCCGCACTGAAGGAAAAATAGAAACAGAATGCAGTCACCTGTCCTCCTCTTATTCAGGAGATAAAAAATCAAAACTTATTCAAATATTATCCACCAGCACTGAACGAACCATGCAAACCGAAAAATGTGCAGTCTGCTTCTGTGTCCCATCGCGTGTGTGCGGTCACCTGTCCTCCTGAATTAAAAAAAAAAAAAAAGACTATTTCACTTAACAATATGTATTTATATTTGACTGTTATATTCCAGACAACCACGCACACACATGTAAAACAATAGCTAATTAAAATATTTATTTTACCTGGTTAATGTGATTTTTGCTCCTGAACCTCGCCGCACAGCGTCTTCATGTCAGGGCTGTAAGATGTCACCTTCATCTTCAAACAGGAGCGTAAGCTGACGTCTCTGAGGCGTGAGCGGTGCTTGTTTTTAATAAAGTTCATGTTGGAGAAGACCTGCTCACAGATGTATGTGGATCCGAAGATTGCAAGGACTCCAAATGCATACCTCTTCATGTTGATGTAGCTGTCGGGGATGGCATTCCATGTTTTGAATACAAGTTTGTCCTGTTTGGGAAGGTTGGCAACTTCGCTCCATTTGTGATTCTGAGCGAGAACGGCCTTCTGATGGCACACATTTTCAAGATCAGCTGTCAAACTCTTGAACTTTGACACCCAGATGTCTTTGTCGGCGATGTCGGCCAGTTCCATCTCTAGATCAGGTTGACTTACACCTGGAAATGCAGTCATATTCAACAGGGATGGATCGATGCTTAGAGGAGTGACAGGGAAAGATAGAGTGTTTTTTTCCTCTCTGAACTCACAGAATCGTTTCCCAAATGACGCTTGCATTGCAGTGATTGCAGATTGCAAATACTGCGTATTTATCACATTCCCACCTTGTTGGTATTCTCTCAAAGAGGGGAAGTGATGCAGTGCGAGTCGCTCTAAATCCTTGGCCAACACTGTTAGCTTGTGCTCGAATCCCAGCACCTCTTCCAGCAGGTGCAGAGCTGTGCCTCCTTTCCCCTGAAGAGATGTGTTCAATGTGTTCAGGTGCGCTGTCATATCGACCATAAAGTGTAGCTTTTCCAGCCACTCTGGCTGTTCCAGCTCAGGAAAGGTGAGCCCTTTGCTGCTGAGGAAAGTTTTCACCTCTTCCAGACACGCTGCAAAGCGTTTCAGCACTTCTCCTCTGGACAGCCACCGGACTTTGTTATGCAGCAGGAGATCAGAGTACTTGGTGTCCATCTCATCTAGTAATGAGCGAAACTGACGGTGATTTAAACCTTTTGCCATTATTTTGTTGACAATCTGAATGACAACATCCATTACTTCTGTGCATTCCGGAGGAAATGTTTGCGCACACAGTGCTTCCTGATGCAAGATACAATGGAAAGTCAGCAATTTTCTATCCAATGACTTCTGGAGTAAAGTTACAAAGCCCTTCTGCGCTCCTGTCATGCACGGTGCCCCATCAGTAGCTACTGACACCAGGTGGGTGGTCTTTATTTCTTTATTTCTCAAACAGTCCAATACAGCCTCACATATATCCTCCCCCCGTGTTTGGCCTTTTAGCGGTATTAAATCAATCATTTCTTCCTGTGGCCCAGTAGCGCTCACGTATCGGCAGAACAACGCTATTTGTTCAATGTCATTTTTGTCTTTTGACGCATCACAGGCGATTGCGTAGGCCAAAGCTGAATTGATATCTTCAATCTGCTGTCTGGTGACGTTTTCTGCCATCTTCACAGTTCTGTCTTGGACAGTTTTGGCAGAGAGAGGCATGTCTTTTATTTTCTGCAAAATTTCATCTTTGTTTCTGAAGTCCGAGAAAAGATGTTCTGAAATCTTAACAAATGTTTCTTTGAGATAATCTCCATCTGTAAATGGTTTACCATGCTTGATTATTTCCTGAGTAGCCACGAAACTGGCACATGTAGTGGAATTTGCGGTCTTAATCCACTTCTTGAAGTGACTCCTGCTCGCTTCAGCCTTCCGCATCAGCTCCGAAACAGCCTTTTTTCTCTCCTCTCCCTCGGGATATCTTTTAGCAAAGACAGAGTGTTTGTTCTCGAAATGTCTTTCAACATTTGACTTCTTGTTGTTTGCCAGTCTTTCGCCACATATTAAGCAGACTGGTGAACCAGTTTCATCAGCGGTGAAAGCAAAATGATCTGTCCACGTAGCATTAAATGTTCTGCCATCTTCAGGATGTTTCCTTTTCTTAGATTTATTCATAATGTTTCTTCCAGGCGAGGGTCAAAAAGTCAATAAATCAGTGAGCTAAAAAAGCATACCCCACATGTCTGTCAGACATGTGGGGTATGCTAGGAATGCCTGTCGCACATCGGCGGACATGACGTATATTTTGGGTGCTAAAAATGTTCAAAACTTTTTGTTTTAATGTTACAAGTTTACCATAATCTTCAGATTTAGACATTTATTTTAAAATTATTTTAATTTATAATTTTTTAATGATTTAATTTTAATAAAATATTCTATTTCCCAAAGTCACTGGGAGCCACAACAGAAGGATGAAAGAGCCACACGTGGCTCCGGAGCCATTGGTTGCCGACCCCTGCTTTAGAGGGATGAATTCTGAGCTGCAGTCAAGTGGGTAATATAGTATCTGGTGCATAAGCATAGAGTTAAAGTCTGTGCAATGGTAAAGATCACATAGAGGTGATATAGACCGCGTGCGTGTTTTGAGGGGGTAACATTGGCAAAGGAGTGCAGAGCAGAGGCAACATATGAAATGAGTGAGGAGGTTCTAGCTGAAATAATTTGTTAGCTTCTGTTAAAGAATAAAAACAAAAGAGGGGTAAACTAACTCTAGAATATACCAAGAGCCATATAGGACTCAGTGGAGTGTCAGATTCAATAGCAGATCTTTTACATGAAAGCCTAGCAATTTTAAAAACACAGCAACCATCATTATTCTATTGCATTATTTCACTGATCATCAATATTGTAAAAACATATGAAGTAACACTGTGGTCCAACACCAAGGTTTAGCCAGTGTGCCGTTGCCGTGGTGTCCTGCATTATTGACTCATGCTTGTGTCATATATAAATTATATCATGCAACAGTCTTTTTGCTTGGCCCCAATTTGTAATGGGAAAACCCACTAAACGCAGTAGTGCTGAGGAGGTACTAATAGAAAATTCCCATATTTGAAGCCTTGGCAGACCAAATTTCCTGAGTGTTTTGAGGAAAAACTGCTATTGCTTTCTTTTTTAATAGTAAGTTGGTGTTTATTGTCCATGTGAGGTCACTGAGATGTGTGTTCCCAGGAACCTAAAACTGGACACTTGCTCCACGCTGTCATTGTTAATGAGAAGTAGCCTGTGTTTTTCCCTCTTTCCTAGTAGTAAATCACGGGTTTTGTTTGTCTTGACATACTAGGGACAGTTTTTTCAATACCTGAGATTCCCTATCAGATCTAAACAGATACCTCACATCTTTACTAAGGTCCTAAGAGACAATCTAGAGGCCCTAGGTCAAATATTGAGGCACATCATTATCCAGAATGTTAAAATCACATTATCATCTGCTCCATAAACAGGGAAACATGTCACAAGGATTCAGTCCAACTACCACGTGTTTTGGTACAAAACACAAGGTTTTGTTAAGGAGCAAGTGATATATCTGGGACAATCTATTACTTAGGGGTACAGGATTATCCCCAAATATCCCCATCTGAATGCTATGAAAGGCGATGTAGCCCAGGACAGTGAGAGAAATTAGGACATTTGTGTGAAAGAGGCGAGAGATGTTGAAATTTCACTTCTGATTTGCAAGGTCTGCCATTGCGGGAGCTTTGGACTGGTGGGTCCTGTTACTGGATAGGAGATGAGTTGGTATCCAGGTATGCAAAAGTAAGCCACAGGCTCATGTAGAATTGCCTTCATAAGTGCAGTTAGCCATTCTTGTAAGTCTGACTGAAGCATTTTTAATCTCAACAAGCATACGAACTATGAAATATAAACCTTTGGCATATGCTCATGATATGCTCTCTTGTTTGCTGCTGTGTGGAAGAAGAGGGAGAACAGGGAGAATAGTTTCAATACACCAACCAATCAGCAGATAATTAAAATGCTACATGCTGTAATGAAATCGTATGAAATAGTAAAAGCTCAGTGTGCAACTCACAAAGACAGTGTTGCTAATCCCCGACCCTCGGACCAACAGGGACTTGTGGTTCAAGTAACTAGTTACTCACTAAGACTGGCTTCCCATAACAAGTGCTAATTTATTGTGAGTGCTCCAGCTCAAGCACATGTCTGTTAATCTATTTTATCCACTCAACTATAGCATTGTGTCTCCGTGGTCACCACAGCAACTTTCCTATTGTGTTCGGTGTGGTGTATCACTCACCTTGCCTTTACCTAAAGATTCTGTCTAAATTTTTAACATTAAAAACAATGTGTTTGTGGAGGGGGCGTGATGCTAAACAGCAGGAGGGGAGGTGTGGAGAAGGCTCAGGGGAGTAGTGCCGGGGGGGTGATTAGCGCACCTGGAATCAGTTGGCTAATCACTCTCCCCTTATAAAAACAGTAGCATGCTGGGCCTGGGGTGGAGAAGAACGGGAGTCGAGGAAAGGACCCGAGCCAGAAGATAGAGAAACGACTACAACAGCCCACGCTGGGTGTGTAAAAAAACGTCCGAACAACAAATCCTGGTCTCGGGAGACTCTTTCGGGGCACCCACGGTGGCTGAACGGCAACAGTATTACTTAACCTCTTACCAGTGATGGCTTGATGACTCCGTCACTACGTTTTTTAAGAGACATTCATAGACTATTTCCCTCTATTTTTACTGTATAGTGTGTTTTCAGGAAGAATATAGTCTGTCTGTTTAAAATTAGGCTGACAGTTCAGTCAAATCTTTGGTAAAGACTATAGTTAACCCCAAGTTTTGCTCAGCTTTGTCTCGAGTCTAGGAAACCTCCAAATATACACTGAAAATCTTGTCTTATGCCACAGTCATTTCTTTCATATGGCATGGTTTTTCCAATAATCATTTATCTTTCTAACCATTTTTTTTGGACTGCCCGAAACCTAAAAAGGTCCAGACAAGTAGCCACCTTTCAGTTTCTTTAGAATGGGCTAACACAGTGCTTGCAGAAGTAGCTCCAATGGCATTTTTGTATTTTGCATTTATATATTCCTATGTTTTTTCACAAAACAATCAATGTGTATGCCTTTTTTCTGTACACATTTAGAGAATGCCCTGCTATGATTTTTTGTTTCATAAAAATCCTTGATTTGTCATTGGATCACCTCAGTTGAGTTAATCTATTAGGGCCAACTACAGTTGGTCTATCTTCCTGAGGTTGGAGTTGAAGACCAATTCCACTTTTGACCCATTCCAGTCCGCCGCTGTTCACCCTGATGACCCAAGACTGTTATGCCAGACACAACAATAGTGGGCCTCATCAGCAACGATGATGACTCAGCCTACAGTGAGGAGGTACACCATCCCATCAATTGGTGTGACAGCTACAACCGACACCTCGATGTCAACAAAATGAAGGCAATAACTGTGGACTTTAGGGAAAATCATAAGACACCCATCATAAGACACCCATTCCTCTCACCATCAATGGCAGTGCTGTGGAATTAGCGAAAAGCACCAAGTTCCTTGGGGTACCCATCACTGATGACCTGACATGGACAACCAACCCCACCTCCCTCGTCAAGAAAGCCCAGCAACGCCTCCACTTACTACATAGGATGAGGAGAGCTAATCTCCCCCCTCCAACACTCACCACCTTCTACAGGAGTGCCATTGAGAGCATCCTCACGGGCAGTTTGTCAGTCTGGTATGGCAGCTGCGATGTTGCTGACCAGAATGCACTAAAGCAAGTGGCGAAAACAGCAAAGAAGATAATAGTGCAAACATCCATACAAGACCTGTATTTATCCCACTCCCAAAGAAGAGCCTTCAACATCATTGAAGACCCTACCCACCCCTCACACAAACAGTTTATCATCCCACCATTTGGTAAAGTCACTCTTGAACACAAGGAAATTTTTACTCTGCACATCTGGAGTTTGGGGAAACGCAATTTCAGTCACTGTTTAATTTACTGTTGCATAGTCAATTGACAAACAAGTTAACTGACTTTGACTTATCATAGTAAGCCCACTCTCATTTGAGGCTGTCTACAAGAGGGCGAGGAGTACACTGTACTTCTGTCGGAATGTGAGACTTTGCCCCCACCTCTCCTCCACCTGCACACTGAGCATCGGCTCTCCACGGGGCTGTGTGCTGAGCCCTCTCCTCTACTGCCTCTAAACCGACGTCTGCAGACTGGCTGTTTAGAGACTGCATTCTCTGATATATATGTGTGCGTATGTAAAGGTTTAACTGTGCTTGTGTGATAGCAAGAAATTGTTATCATAAGTACAAGTTGGTTTGCATAAATGAGAAGCTCAGCCACCAGTGACCCTTCTGGCTGCTGACCCAGTGGAGACCACTGGTGTCTGCTGAACACAGTAGTGATCCTTGTGACCACACAACTTTTTGGCAGCGTGAAACAAAGAAACAACTGCACTTTGTTTTACTGTCAAACCAGTTGCATCCTGTGATTAAGAACAACGTGTATTAATACTAAGGTTTCAATCATGTGTGCTACTTCTCTCATTAGTGAAGGAGAAGTCATAAGATGTGGTGTGGTAGGAAACAAATAAAAGGACAGGAGAGCTGCGAGAGCTCAGAGTAGGTTGGAGATTGTCAAGTCTCCGGTGCTCTCCTTGCACTCCTTGCAAGTATTCACTGTACTTACTGTGTCTGTCTATTTTTGTCCTCTTGCAGCAATGAGTTTAGAAGTGTTTAGGGGCATAACCCTGACACTGGCCCACAAGGACAACTTCGTTGACAGTATCATCCCCAGGGATGATGAAACTACCTAGAGATGAGGTCCTGAAGCTGGCAGACTGGTGCTCAGAGAACAACCGAGCTCTAAACACCTAGAAAACCAGAGAGGGGATGATACTATAGGCTATAGAGACTCCCCCCCGGCAGTCTAGGCTATAGGCCTAGGCTATAGTCCTAGACTGCCGGGGGATTTCCCATGATGCACCGAGCTCCCCTCTCCTTTCTCTCTTTCCCTCCTGTTGCAACCTCATTCCATTAACGATGTTACTAAATGGACTCTCTCCCTTCCCCGTAGTCGTGTGCTTTCTCGTCCCCCTCATCTCTCCTCTTTCCTCCTATCACTCTCTGCAGATATTCCTGGCTCTGGAGCTGTGGGGTCTGGATCTGTGGTTGGGAGTCTCCTCCTATCACTTCCTGCAGGTGTTCCTAGAGCTGTGGACGCTGGATCTGTGATTGGGAGTTTCCTGCTGTTCCCATGTTCCTACTCTTATTGCCATCATAACTGCTATCATTGTCATTAGTCTCGGTGTCATTCCCATTTTTCATCCAGTATGTGTTGCTGTGTTGGCTGTCTGTCTCTGCTCCCTCTGTCCTTCTCTTGCCACCTCTCTCTTTCCCTCTCTTTCTCTCACCTCCAACCGGCTGAGGCAGACGGTAGCCCACCCTGAGCCATGGTTCTGCTTGAGGTTTCTGCCTGTTAAAAGGAAGTTTTTCCTTGCCTGTGTCGCCTAGAGCTTGCTCATGGTAGGAAAGAAATTTGAGCCTATAACTCCCGCCTTGAAGTCCTGACATTGGCTCCCGATCATGTTCCGTGTCGACTACATGATCATGATGTTGACATACAAGGTATTACACAGTTTGGCTCCACAATACTTATCTGACCTATTAATCCTGTATACTGTTCCTCTAACGCACTTAAAAACTATGGGTGACAGGGCCTTTCCTGTTTATGCTTCTTCACTTTGGAACTCCAGACTCTTGGCATTTTTTAAGCTCTTCTCAAGACACTTTTTTCAACTTTCGATTGCTGATGTTTTCTAAGACTGTTTTATATCATTTTCGTAATTTGGTTGTTTTTGCACCAACAAAGCCCCCTTTACATCAAATGCAAGCGTGTGGAAAGGGTCTACACCATCAAGTGTCTCAGCATCCTCATCTCAGACAACATCTCCTGGTCAATGAACATTACATCCATCACCAAGAAAGCTCAGCAGGGGCTACACTTCCTGAGAGTCCTCAGGAAGCAAAACCCCGACCTGCAGCTGACCATCTACCGTTTTTCCATCGAGCGCCTACTGCTATACTGCATCTCCCCTCCCTTATGGACATTTACACCTCCCACTGCCTCAGCAGAGCCAGGGCTATCTCCAAAGACAGCTCCCAGCCTGGCTCTGTCCTGTTGCCTTCAGGGAGGCGCGACAAGTGCATTAGGAAAAATACAAACAGACTCAAGACAAGTTTTTTACCAAAATCCATAATCACTCTAAACTCGAACATGGACTGATTTTCCATTTGTGCAATCCAAGTGGTATACATACTCTTATGCGCAATATATACATATATATATTTTTTGTATTTGTATACACCATATTTATTACCACTAACACCATATTATTTTTTACAGCTAAAATTCTCAATGACAAAATGCCTATTCATAACGCCATTAAACATTTGTTAAAGTGAGTTGCTGCTAATTTTATTCCATGTTTTTTACTTTTGCTTTTATTATTTGTTAAAAGCCTGTAACTGCTCTCTGTTTTTGCTCTTAGTTGGTTTTTGATGTAGCTTAGTTTTTTATGGTGATGCTGATAGTGGTGATGAAGTTTCTGCAGTCCGCAAGGTTTGTTTTGTTACTTTTCCTTTTTTGTCTTCTCAGTTCTATTTTGTTCCTTCATATGATCATAGTTTCCTCAGTCTTTATTTTTAGGTCACTAGCTCCACTACTCATCTGTGTTAGTTGTCTCAACTGTTAACCGAGTTTCTGTATTCAAGATTCCAGGTTTTCCATAGTCACACCAGACATTTTCTAGTCCTACCACATTGAGGTTAGTTTTGGGGTTGGCTTTAGTATACATCTCTGGTTGTATAGAAATGTATATATAATGTAGAAATGTAATGTAGTACCACTCACAAAACATTACTTCAATAAAAGTCAGTACAAATGATGAACACAAAAAATCATTAAGATACAAATTTAGTTTACACTACTAAAAGCACTGACTTTGAAAAAATAAAAATGTCTTTTCTTTTAAGGAGTGCATTTTTTCTAAATTTGTCCTATATCTTGGAGAAAAAATCAAATCTCCTATTCAGTTTGTTGAAACTGTCATGTTATTTGTTAAGTCTTTTTCAATTGTGTATAATATGTATTAAGATATTATGTGATGACTTACCGCTCGACATCCCAAATGCGAAGAGGGGAGACGTTCTCACAGCATGCAGTGCCTGTTGCAAAAGAACTATACATAGGGAGAAAGAATGGAAGAAAGACAAAGTGGGGAAAGAATTTTTACACAAATGTAATCAGAATCTATTCAATTGCATAAAAAGCAGTGGCAAAACAGATTTCTGTAATACAACAATTAATGTATAGGGAATCACTTTGTCAAACTATAAGAAAAATATGCAAATAAAGTAGTAGTATTTTGCTTGAAAATTTATTATTTTATCAACCATGGCATTCACAGACCACCCATCCATCCATTATCAATACCGCTTATTCCCTCATGGGGTCGCGGGGGGAACTGGAGCCTATCCCAGTGGTCAACGGGCGAGAGGCAGGGTACACCCTGGACAGTCCGCCAGTCCATCGCAGGGCCACACACAGGACATACAAGGACAAACAACCACTCACACTCACATTCACTCCTAAGGGCAATTTCCCCAATCTCCAATCAACCTAACATGCAGGTTTTTGGACTGTGGGAGGAAGCCGGAGAACCCGGAGAGAACCCATGCAGACACAGGGAGAACATGCAAACTCCACCCAGAAGGGCCATGGTTCCCCCGGGATTCGAACCCAGAACCCTCTTGCTGGGAAGCGACAGTGCTAACCACCACACCACCGTGCCGCCCCGGCATTCACAGACTGCCAAATTAATTTTAGCAGGAATCCAACTGAGAGTCCAAAACATCATTTTGATTGTTTTAGGTGTATCAGTGGGTAAAGATTTTTTCAAAATTGGAAAAAAGAGTTAATCAATTTGACCAAATGATACAGTTAATAACATGTTGTTTTAGATTATTATAAATAGGCGACAAACCTGTAATTGTTATGGGAAAGTTTTTATTTGCACAAATCCAAATAAAGGTCACATGCACTGGTACACATGCTAACATTGTTTCCCAGCAAAAGAAAAGAAAGGAGAAGAAAACAATTTGTAATCCCTTTGATTAGAGTGGCTGGTAGGTGTTAGCCGCCTAGGTATGCAAAGTGAATGTTATCCAACTGAGAGAGTCGTGAAAGAAGAGGGGAGGAGACTTATAAGACAGGGTTGACAGGTTGTGTTTTGGATTTTGTAAGCCCTGTAGAAGGTAGGGTGGATACCAAGGGAGGGTGTTAGTGGGAAAGGGGGCTTTGGCTGGATTAGACCAGAATATCAAGATTTATTGCCCTCCGACAGCTTTGACAGACAGGAGGGAAGTCCCATTTTTACACTTTGTGAGGCAAATACTGACTAATGCTGATATGTAGATAAAATATATTGTCCATTGATCTGCTGAGTCAATTACAATATTTTAACAATTAAGTAAATTTTATCAAATGTTTATGTTCTGCAATCACCTCATACTTTTAAAGTTATTTAGGTGGAGTTTATTCCAGGTCATAAATACATAATAGTTCAGAGAAAACACAAGAAACTTGTGCTACAAACAAATACATCAGACTCAGTGAATATTCTAATTTCAACAAATACACCACAATCCCTATTTAAACCAATGATCAGTTTTGACCAGAATATCATCAGGCTGGAACCTCCTTTCATCAGTTTTTGTTCTAGTTGGGCTAGTCTAGCCTTTTGGAGTTGTTACCGTCTAGCCGCTAGACAGTAATCACTGTCGAAATGACAAGTAGTGAAAGTATAGAAGGTGCACACTCGGAAAACAAACTCATCCAAACAGCAAACAAAACAAACACCAACCAAACTCAGCTTCCAATGCAAAATACATAACTTTAAGGCTGGCTACAAGTATTAAATAGACCTTCAGTCATTAAGAATAACAACAGACACATGCCAACTCACCTAAGGTTTCGAAAAATAATTAAAACTTTTGTCACGCCTGAGGTTTTCGTTTTTGTTTTGTCATGTCTTGATCTTGTCATTTCCTGTTTTATTTTGAAATCTAACTTGCCCTTCCTCTCGTATAAAAAACGTCTGTTTTTATAGATTCCTGATTGTGTTCACCTGTTGTCCATTGGCTTCATGTTTCTTATGGTCTGTGTCTCCCTTTGTCAGGTGTGAGAGTGTCTCGTTCATGTATTTGATCCAGAGCCCATAGAGTGTGTGGAGAATACCATTCGCATACAGTACCACAGTACTTATACATCTGGGAACACCTTGCTGCTTAATAATATAGGAGCTAACTAACCTTCCATTTTCTCCACAGCTGATTATGGAATCTCATACACAGACAGTGGCCACATCAACCTTGGAAACAATCCAAACTGAAGACACCACAGCTTCAACTTTCCTAGAAGCCCTGATTTATCTATTCTATCCAGTTCTTCAGCGACATTTTTCCGAAACTGCTGCTGCCTGCCCAGTACTCACCACACCCTTTCCGAACCCCCACACCCCTACCACGGACTGTTCCTGCGCCCGGCGTCTGGCAGGAGGTTCCGCAGCATCCGATGCAGAATTTCCATGCGCAGAAACAGCTACTATCCCCCTGGTCAGTCTGGTGGCCAGAGGGAATGCTGGATACGCAAACATTAGCTGGATAGCTTAAACGTTGTTGGCTGGTAAAAATGTTGAACTTGTTGAAGTTAATTTAGCAAAGCTCCAGATTAGTTATGTAAAAAGATTACATAAAAAATTTCCACTGCCAACAAGGGTTGTGATGGCGCTTGCGTAGTAATTGCATCTAACTAAGATGCAGATGTCAGGCCCTTTAGACAAAGTGACTCATTGTCAGACAATTGGTACTGGTTAAACTTATTTTCGGCCCAAATGGGTTAAGCAAGGTCAGGATCAGTAAGAGATGTGAGTGAACTCTGAGTGATTGTTTCTGGATTTTGAGGCCTTTAACTGTTATTCGAATTATGAAAATTAAAAGGTCAATATTTTGCAGATTCCGTTCATTCTGAGGTGTTTTCAGAACACACCTGCAATAAACCAGGGACCACTGTATTTACCCCTAATGCATTGCCTTCTGTAAGCCTTATCAGTACCCAACCCCCTCATTCCTTGTCATTGGGAAATGTCATCTTTTGGCTGCGTTATCTAGAGGCCAGGGTGAGAGAACATTATGTGGGAGCTCATTTTGAATTTGGTGTGTTCATACGATACAATACCAAATTCAAAATGAATGAAATAACCAGAGTGGGTCCCACACTTTCAAATGATTCCTACTAATATACTAATGCCAGCTGAAGAAATTTCTGGTCCCAGATTTGTGTATCAGTAATTCTGATCCACAACAACCTGTTTTTTAAACATTTGTCTGCAGGATGAAGTCTTTCAAGCACTCCAAAGTCCAATGAATGATATTATTTCCACAATACGTTCTCATTTGGCACCACAAAAGGAATACTGAAGATGTGAACTCCAAAGAACTCCATTAACAGATTATTTGTTAACATTGACAAACCAGAACCGATTTGGTAAATGTAACTCAAATCAGTCAGACACATTTCCTTTTATCCCAACATGTTCAACCTTGAATGCTGTGTACAGATAGATCAAACGCAGTACTGAGATCTACCACAACACAAAAAAACACACAAACAAGTGTACAATCATATGACAAGAGGAAATTAACAACTGAGTTTGTGCTATATTGTGTCCTAAACGCTAAGTGAAACTCTTAGACTTACAAACAAATAATAACCTGGATATCGATGTAAAATTAGTTTTGATTTCAGTATACTTTTAAGGATTAAGTTACAGCAGCATCATAAGTCTGAGCACATAACATGTCACAGAGATAAACTGTTTCCAATTATATTATATAAGGCAAAGTTCTGAAGGCAGCTCTGAGGGGGCAGACACCCTTCTTCACTTTGAGATTAGGCCTCAACATCTTCTAAAAGTCATTAACCTTGTGTTGTCATGATTGTTAATGTCTGCTTCCTGTCCACTTAAATTCAACCAGACAAAGATTAACATGAAACAACATGGAAACAATAGTTTGTTGGCTAAACTACACTTTCAATTTGAAGTCAGTTTAACCACATTGTTAACCCTCCTAGGTGCTAAATTCTCATTAATCACAAATAAACCTAATGGTCATTTAATTATTCTCATTATTGGAACCGAACAACACTGAAACGCCAGCTTTCTCCAGTATGCATGTTTACCCTGTGTATGCTTGGATTCTTTCTTGGTACTCTGATTTCCTCCAAATATCCCAAAACATCCATGTTGAATTAACCCACCTGTGGGAGCCATTTTGCACCTTTACTTTTGAGTAGTGGTAATTCTGT
>JABUIW010000211.1:92832-109459 GCA_013363375.1 Menidia beryllina
ATTAATGATAGTTTCATATTTTGGTAATATTCTTTTTGTAATTCGTCTAGTTAATTGTTTTGCTTTGTTTAGTCTTTATTTGGTAAATTTATTAATTTGTAGTACTTGGTTTTAGACACCTGGGGCAGTGGTGCGCACAGGTAAGGGTGGATTTAAGTGAGTAATGGCACACACCTGTATGCACCTGGGTGTGGGCAAATGGTTTTTTAACAGTGCAAGATGTTGCTCACGCGAAACAGCAATAAACAGCCCTAAACAACAAATTCTGCGTTGAATCCTGTTTTGCCTGCGTACGATACCTGCCCAGGGTGCCAGAAGTTGCCGTTTGTTTTATTTTAAGTTTGATTTAATTTTCGTTAAAAGTTTGTTCGACAAACGGCTACTACACCACCCATTGACAGCTATGATAGCCCAACACTTCCTTTGGATAATCAGAAAAAGAAAATGGATGAATCGATTAAATTTTATGTCAAGTCAAGTAGTCAAGTAGGCTTTTATTGTCAATTTCTTTACATGCGTTGGTCATACAAAGAATTTAAAATTTGTTTCTTGCTTTCCCGTGCAGACATAGACATAAATGAGATAAGTTAGATAAAATGGACATATAAAAAGAAAATTGTGTGATATAATAGATACAAAGTCATGATTTTGAATTGAATCTGATCACCTTAGACATGTGTCAAAGTAGAAGAAATTCTCCTGCATATCCACTGTGAAAGCAACAAGCAAGAAAGCATATTTTACATTCTTGTTGACTTAATGATTGGATAAAATGTGTGGGCTACCAATTAGACTACATAATCCATTGTGGTAATCTGAACCTCACTTTTATTGAAAGGTTCTGGCATTAGCAGATAATTACTGAGGAAATTGTTTTACTGACTTATTTTGTCTCAGTGTAAAATTAAACAACTCTTGTCACTGTAAGAATGAGTTTCGGCATTTCACTCCTGGTTTTCAGTTCCCCCCTTTATTTATTTTAATCTGCTCTACACATCACAGTCTTTAAAAAGTTTGCACCAGTTTTCTGGGAAGAATTACTTAATCAACATAACTTTGCTACGTTTATCTGTTTAAGCCCTTCTACAGCAGGATTTAAGATGTGTTATGAAACTTAAAAGGCTTTCGGTGTAAATGTACCCAAGAGTGATAGAGTGGTTCCAACTGACATGATACAAAACTTTGTAAAGACCTAAGGCAAGTGGAGTTTATTCTGAGATCTTTGGGATCCGTCACTCAGCTCTTTGTAATTTATCTTTAAAAAACATGGTTGTTTGTCTTTGATTGTTATGCCCTTTTTTTGGCCCAAGTCAACCAGCTGCCCACAACCCTACTAGGAATATGCAGTATTGATAATGAAATAATGAATGAATTTGACATTACCAAGGAAATGCAACTTTTGTGGAAGTTCAGCAATGGAGTTGCACTCTGTCTTTGAATAGTTTTGACTTTTGTTAAAATGATGTCAGAGAGATCTATAAGCCAGACATTACACAGGCAAGAACTTAGACCGTATTTATTTTTGTCTCTGCTCCTTGGAGCAATAGCACATGAATACAAAAGAATAGCCAAGACCACTGCAATGGGAAAGTGAAGGCCTGTTGCTCTGGATTCCAACAAGGTTTAGCTTTGCCCCATCCCCTTAAACCCCACCTCCGATCAGAAAGATGGTTGTTAATTTGTTGCGCTTGACCCAGTGCTTTGTGCCTGATGTGTATCTAGTTTGTAAAAAAGTGCTTTTATCTAGTTTCTAAATATGTCGGGGCGCACAGGGTTATGATGCTTTTATGTTCGGTAGGGGAGGGGAGACAATGGCCTCAGCGGACAAGTGAACCCCCTACTCTCCCCCACACACTCTCTCCCTTTCACTCACTGTCTTCTCTTTTCTGCTCCCTCTAGCCCTTTACTCAAGGATATGCATGGGCAAACATTTGCATGGCCACAAACATGCACTCTTTTTCTCACTGATTCAAGCTGTAACGCAAAGAAACACAAGCATACACCCACAAATGCTTGTATTCTGTTGTCCTACCCCAACCCCCTGTGGGCCTTTTGGCTTCTGTTTGTGTCTCCTATGTGTAGGGTCACCGGGACATTCCTCAGCTGCCCCCTTTGCTATGTTCATTTGGTTGTAACAGGGACCCCACAAAATCATCCACACAAGCTGCACAGTCCTGTTTCTCAAGTGGTACACACCACATTTTGACAGGAAATTCATTTTGAACTAAATTTAATTACAGCAGCATACATGTAAAAATGAATTGATTTGATGACAGAATATAGGTTTTAATCAGTTACTCAGAAAATGTAACAAAATGTTAAACAACGTATTTCAGATGATAAATCAACATGTGACTTAACTTATTCTTGATAAACTAATTCAATTACTGTATATATTCAACATTACAATGTGGCTCTGAGCAAGGATGATGGATTCAAATCCATCATATGCCTTTCACAATGACCCAAAACACCTCAGTTCAATTCTATTTTATTAATCCTGGAAAGCAAACAAAATTAGCATATTATATTAATATGCCCTTTATATAACATTTGGACAATAAAAAATATTTATGATGAAGTGAAAAACATGTACCATATTTTCTGCACTATAGGGCGCACTGGATCATAAGGCGCACCTTCAATGAATGGCATATTTAAAAGATGTTCCTGTATATGCACCACATTATAAGGTGCATAGAGTAGAAGCTCCTGTACTGGCTCGGGTTGCCATGCATCCACTAGATGCAGCTGTGATAAAGAGAATGCCAACAAAACAGTCGCATAAGTCAGTCAAACTTTATTAATAGAATACAAACCAGCATTCTGACAACTCTGTTCAATCACAAAATGATTAAACAGCTGTTTTATCATTTTTCCCGAAGTAGTGTCAGTGACATAGTGTTTTCGCGACACAGTTTATATATAATAGGTAGTGCAACATTTTTATCAGGTAGTGGAGGGGAACTTTTCCTT
The DNA here is from genome assembly GCA_013363375.1 of Menidia beryllina. Classification (NCBI taxonomy): domain Eukaryota; kingdom Metazoa; phylum Chordata; class Actinopteri; order Atheriniformes; family Atherinopsidae; genus Menidia; species Menidia beryllina. Next base: position 95,809 of record JABUIW010000211.1, read on the forward strand.
GATTCGGTAAACACGTAAAAGACCATCTGATACCAATCAAACGTTAGCGCAATCACAATGATTAGCGGTGAGCATAAAGCCCACGAGCTTTTCTCGTAAAAAAACAAAACCACAGGTATAGAATTATTCGAAATAGCTGTTGTCGTAGTTAGAATCAGATTCAACAGTTACTTTTAATGTCCACATTTTTTTAACAGCTGCATTCTCTTGTTAGAATTGGGCTATAATCACTCACTTTAGCACAGTGTGTTATAACTTAATCCATGTAAATGACTGATTGTCTTATTCCTTTTTAGATTCATATTACTCCCTTTAGAATGATACTTTTGTGTTAAACTCTCTGGGTGTGCATCCTCTTCCTCTCTCTGTTACAGTAGATACACGTCTTAAATGTCAACATTCACACACACACACTTTCTTATCATATTTCACTGAAACCTGCATGAATTAGGAGCCTCTGGCCTGTTCATGTCAGAGCAAACTGGCCAATAACACTCGGTTACGCCCAGCCGTCATCCCTTTTCGAGGCCCGGCCCAGAAGATAACTGCCCATCGCACGCGGATATCGAGGCTCTAGCCAACTGAGATCCTCCGGGAACTTGGTCTGTGAGAGACCAACGCTGATTTACTTTGCTTGCGAGCAATAAATTCCATATTTGTACTCTTGATCGACTCGTTTATTCTCAGGCTTCCAACTAAAGAATCGAACTCTTACTGCGTCGACTTTTAAAATGGGTACTAATAGATATGTACATTGTACAGTACTGCGAAATCCCCAGAAGGTGTTGCCTCTTCGCCGCACGGCGCGCTACTTCTTCTACGGGATAAAATGGAGTCGGCGACTCAATCCTGATCAATATATATGATGCACGAGATTATAAGGCACACTGTCAGTTTTTGAGAAAATTGAAGGCTTTTAGGTGCGCCTTATAGTGCGGAAAATACAGTATAAGGTTTATAGGTAGTAGATATGAAGGGTTTGGGGAGGTTGGCGTTTTGTTTTGTTGCTTGGCAACAACTTAACTGATGTACAAGTAACACTGGCAACTAACAGACGCAAACTCCTTCAGCTGACAATATGAACTTGTACCAATCCAATTGCTTAATTATCTGAGGTAGAGATATGCCATTTTCTTTCATTCATACAACTCTAATTCACCTAAAGACTACTCCCCTTTCTTGGCTAAAGTCATACTACTCATTCGACCGACCCCTCTCACGAAGTAGCCAATAAAACCAGTCCTATAGACTGCGAATTTAGAATGGTCAAAGCTTATTCGAAATCAATATCCTTCAGATATTATTTCAGATATTAATTCAGTTTCCTTCAGTAATTGAATTGAAATATTATTAAACACAGATTATGAAAAATTCCGCATATAACACAGCGTTGTGTAATTTGCCAAAACCGCAGAAATATGCATCTTTCAGATCATGCAGTTGGACTGAAACATTAGAGGAAGCTAATGCGGAAATTTTACCGTTCTTGTTAAGGTGTTGTTATCGATAATGTCACAATGAAGGATAGGATCTGTGCAAAGTAAACTAATGTTTAATATCAATAGCTGCAAGTTCACAATGAACAAAAAATTAACATCACAATATTAGATTTGATTCATCTTTCTCTCAGACATGCAGCTCTTTAGTTGAAAACAACATAGCCTGTTTATTATGTAGTCAACTATCCAGGTAGTTTAAGACATGCACTTGTGTTTTCTGGAACATTTCCCAAAACAGGGTGAAAATGGAACTGTATAAAAAGGACTGGAGAAAAAAAAAAAAAGCTTGACAATAATGCCTACTTTGAAAGATGAGAGTGAAAGCAGGTAAATGATGGCATCTAAAACTTTCAGTATTCGTATGCGTAATCTATGTAATGGATGTGGGAGTTTTCAGTTTTTCAAACGGTGGTGTTTTTCAAAGTACAAGTGTGACTTGTTACAATTCCTCCTTTGCAGAGGAAATGTTTTTACAGGAAAAGAAGAATATAAAGAAACCAGCATTGCTATCACAGTGTCTTTGCAATACTATAAGGTGAACAAATTTCTCATCCTTTATGAATGGGCAAGCTTGTGTTAATCATGAGTAGTTGAACTGTCACCAATAGCTAATCAAAACACCTGCCAAACACCTGTTTTGCTGCCCAAGGACAGATGTTGTGAGCACCTCCCTCTGCGTTGTGTTCATATGTACTGCATCCTGACATAAAGTAACCACTTTAATGTTTCTATTGACAGGCAGCAAAACAACTCAGAGCGGACAGAAAATTTCTATAGCTCTGCTTCCTCCATTTTTTATTCGGGAGACACTGAACTTGTAAGGCAACAGGTACTTCCTTCTCAAATGATTGCAAGGCAAACAGTAATTGAATGTCCTACCCTGTTAGTATAATACTGACTGCCTCAAATATCTTTGATAGCTAAATAATCTTCTAAAGTAGATTTAGGGTTAAATTAAAATAAAATATTTTGTGTATAACTTAATAGTTTCATATTTTACCAGGACAAAATATTATTATCAAATGTATTTTCACATTTTTCTGCTATTGTGAATCATCATTATCTGCTTCGAAACTGATACCACCACTATTTAGTCCTAAGTCTCCGATACGTTTGGACAGTATGGAAAAGCTGGAGCAAAGAGTAGGAAAGAACCAATGCATACAAAAGAAGAACAGGCAACTAGCAACCACACCAGTGTGCAACCCTCAGTTTTATTAAGTTTACTTATTTCACAATAAATGATAATCATCCTCATTAATCAAAGCTCAGTCTCCCATTCTAATAATCAGTCTTTTCGTGATTTAGAAGCTGACAACTATCTTTAAAACCTTATCCACTGATTGGATTATTGTGAGTTGATGTGTCTTGTATATTCTGTGTAGCATTGATAATTTGTGTCATCCCTATAACAATCAAAGGTTTATCAAACCAGACTAATGTGCCAAAAAGGATTAAGGAGGATTAACTGATGGACTCCTTTACAAAGAAAACAACTTAGAAATTGTACCATGTGTAAAATAGATAATACTCTGGCTATTTGTGTCCATGTAGCCCACAAAACAACTCCTGTACCTTATATTCCTACACCACGATAAGTGGACGATAAGTGTAAAGCATCTGCGTGTTGTGTCTCTACATGGGAATGTGGGAGTGACTCTGTCTGTACGTAAAGAATGAATCAGTTTGTGAGTGAGAATGTGTGTAAATGAGTGGTTCAGTGGGAACTGTGATTATTCTCACCTCCTGTGGTGCAAGTTTTCTGGCTTTGTGGGCCTCGGGGAGAGCGCCCTGTATTTAGCGTGTGGGAACACACATTCTGCCCACTTATCGCTGCATTGTTGCAGCCTCGCCCTTTTCTTCTCTTTTTAACTAATTGAATTCTTGACTCCTGAGCCGCAGGGACAACTTAGGAGGGACCAAAAGGAAAAAATAATGCCCCAAAAACATTTGAGTTAGTTGTGTCGGACAGAGCAGCAAGGGAAGATTAAGAGTGAGTAAGGTTACGTGGTTAGAGTGATGGTGAGTGGGAATGCAAACATATATTTATTTATTTATTTATTTATTTATTTATTTATTTATTTATTTATTTATTTATTTATTTATTTAATCAGGACAGTGCACATTAATGAACAATCTCATACGGATTGTAAATGAGCCAGATTCTAGCATAGTTGCTAATTTGCATCTGTCGTCCTGAGGCAGGAAGACAAAACAAAGCAAAATCTCATAATACAATATCAGTTAAAACAGTTCAGACAATGACATTACAAAATTAAAATTAGTGATTGCATGAGCAAGCATCACCTAGTTCTTGTCGCATGTGAGCAGTCGACCTTTAGCAAGAGTAAAAAGAAAAAAATCAAACTTTAATCTTTTGCATTTGTCAAACAATATTTGTCTATATATATGTCAATACATATTATTAGCAGTAAGCAACATATTATATATTAATATAATATTCTAAGATCAGTCTTAAAGATAGACAAGTTGGCGTGTTCCCGGGTATATAATTGCAGCTGGTTTCAAGAAAAGGGGTCTGGAAACTGAAGGTTCTGCCTCCTTTTCAACCAAAGAGCTCTGCTGGAAACAAGATATTTAAGCTTAGTGACTAAGACCTTTTTACATGAGAAGCATAACTTTAAATACTATTCTGAATTTCACATGAAACGACTCCAGAAAAGCTAAAACTGTATAAATCCGTAATTTTTTGAGGATATCCCCAATAATAAAGAGGTCCAATAATTAAGTAATACATGCATGTACTAGTTTTTCTGCATCACTTACTATTTTGGACAATATTACAAAGGTGAAAGAAGGCAGTCCTCGACACTTATTTCACTCAAGAGTCAAAGGAGACATGGTAAAACCCTAAAATATAATAACTCTAACGTTCCCCACTGTAGTATTAATTCCAACATAACTTGACAATTTTATGTGGATGCACTTCTCCAAAGACAACAACTTCAGTTTAATCATAATTTAGGAGCAGGAAATTTAGTCATCCAGCTCTTTGTATCTTTAAGACATGACAGGCATTGAGGTTTAAAAACTGACTGGTTTAATCTGGTTTAATTTGAAATGAATGGAAATGAATGCCATACTGTCTAATAACGTTACCTGATGAAAACATGTATAAAGTTAGAAGAATTGGTCCAAGCACAAATATCGGAGGAACACTGACTCTTTTATATGAAGGAAATTGAATAATTGATTAATATGACTTAAACCAGGTCAACACAGTCTCAACACAGTTAATGTAATGGAATACTGTGAACGCTCATATCAAATCCAGCACCAAGATCAGACAGAACAAGCTATGTTTCAAGTGTGCAATCAAAGGATATGAAAAGATTATTTGTAACTTTCATCAATGCGATTTCCATGCACTGATTTTCTCTGAATCCTGACAAACTCTTCTATTTTTTTTTTTTTTATTTATCTTAAAGTTGAGCAATTTTCTTTAAAATTCTCAAGAACTTTATAGATACAAAGGAGACTAGATATAGCAAACACTCCTGATTCAAGAGTTATATTTGAACTTAAGTATAATTACATCCGCCTTAAAACTATAAAGCACAAAGCCTGTCAACAATGTATGCTTGGTCAAGTCTTGATGAAGAGGAAACTCCTTTAATGACCGCACTGTACACTGTGTATATATATATATATTAATATATACTGTACATATATTGAAAACTGATGGCTTGAGATGGGAATCAGGAATTGTCAGCATTGTCCCTTCTCCCAAACAAGTTTCAGTGTAGAATAGAGCCTCTTTCTGAACCTTCCGTTCTGAACCTCTCTAAATAGTCAAACAAAAACGCAAACATTGCTTAGGGTTGGGGCCAAACAATTTTACAAAGAGGAAAAAGCATCAAATGCCAGAGAGTTCAAACAACTGTACTGACAAAACAAATAAGAATATGTTTTAATACTGCCTTATAATCAAGTTGATTTCTTAAAAAAACACACTTTTTTACCTTCACACAAAAACTAAATGTAATAGTTTAATTATACACAGACTCTTCTGTGGAGAGTTCCTGTCTCCCCTTTCATATCTTAATCTTAGCGCTCATGATAAGTTAAAAAATATAAAGATGTTGCAGTCAATGACATAAAAATTCTTGCAGGCATTAAAAAAAACAAACTAAATATTCCTGCAGAAGCTGCTGTTCCCATTTTTGTTATTTGCACTTTTTGTGTTTTAATATACTTGAAATGTTTATTTTGACTATATTTGGCTCTTACAATTTATGTTTTTCAGCCACCTGATTGCTTTAAGCACCCATGTGATGGTAGGCAGGTGTAGAAAATACATTTACATTAATACATTTAGAAATCCTACAGCAATTTTATAAACTATGGCCTTCTTTTTAGCCTGCATACAAACTGTGAAAGCAAAAGAACCACACATTGGGTTAAATTATTTTCAAATTACTACCACAATTATCATTTTATTTTATTTTCTCAAATTATATAAAGAACCACTAACTTTCTAAATCATATCACTGACTTTGTGCTGATGGATAGGATTAACAATGACAAAAATAATATTTCCTGAAGCGTAGCTACTCTACACTGTTTTTATTTGTGTATACATTGCTTTACACTAAATATCTAAACACTATTGGGCAAAAAATGTATGTTCACATTTTTTGAGTAACCTAGGATTGAAAATATCTCACTAATAAGCCTATTAGATTTTAGGTGGATACATGCAGTATGTCATTCCTCATGTTCAACCCACATTCCAGTGGTTTTTTACTCAATCCTAAACCAGGACTTAAACACACAAGCTTTCAAATTAAGGATAACATCTCCTGAGCTCATCCACATCCGCATGTAAAAATATCTTTGCGTGTGATGTTGGCATAAAAACTTAATTTGTTACTCAAAAACAGACACATAGCCAATTAAGATTCTCATGAATGAACAATTTACTTCTACTGCAGAAATTCAACAACTTTTAGCAAAGTTGTGATTAAATGCTATCGTATTTAGAAGCTGTACAACTTCAAGGTATTTGCCCTCATACTGCTGACACTGTGATTTAAAAAAAGGAAATCAAAAACTTCAAAAACACAAGTCCTAAGATGGACTGGTCTTACCAATTCTTTTTTTATTACTGCCGAGAAAATCTGCAACAATCCTTAGTCATGTATATCAACTAAAAGACCATTAAAAGTTAATTCTGTGGTAACAAGCATGCAGCAAAATACTTCACTTGAAAGTTGCACTGAGGTGCACTGGAATGAACATGAGCTAGGAGGATAGGAGCATTTACCTATTCTCTAGGGCTACAGGTTGGCAGAATAGTTTGTAGGGAGATGTGTGTGTAGCTGGAGTTGTAGGTTAGTGGGAAAAAGGCTCCAGGTTTGTCCTTGTGGCTGGCAGAAAGTAACATCAGTCAGAGGACTTCAGGTGCATAAGGGAAAAGAGAGGTTCAATTCAATTTAATTCAATTTTATTTATATAGCGCCACATCACAACAACGGTTGTCTCACAGCGCTTTCCAAACAGAGCAGGTCAGACCCTACTCTGAAGTTAATTACAGAAACCCAACAATTCCCACCATGAGCAAGCACTAGGCGACACAGGCAAGGAAAAACTTCCTTTTAACAGGCAGAAACCTCGAGCAGAACCATGGCTCAGGGTGGGCGGCCATCTGCCTCGGCCGGTTGGTGTGTTGTAAAAGAAGGGCAATGTGGTCACATCGATCAGAACTTTTTAAGAAGTCTGTCGAGTATTTAAATGTAGTCCAGAGGTAGGTAAAAAACAAAAAACTCTCTGCAGAATATCAATAGCACAGCTATGGAGGGTGGGGTGGTTGGCCATGGGGTGCGCTGATTAACCTTGGAGGGTATGGTTGCGTGTGGTTGGCAGTGATCGCATCTCTCTTGCATTGCATGGTGGAGGGGGAAGAGCTGTCAACTAATCACCAGCTGGTGGTTAGCCAAGATGGTGGGGGAGGTTGCCAGTCAGGCTTTACATAGTGCTGGGCCAAATCATATCATCACCGATGATACGGGTAAAAATAAATTGCCCGAGAAACTGAATTACACCATGAAATGCTAATTTCATGGCGTAAAAACTGAACGTCACCCCAGTACGCAGAGGGTCCTGCAGCGATATTCAAGTAGCAAAGGCGAATGCGAAGATGTCTGAAAGCAAAAAGAGGTATTTTGGATACAAACTTGCAGATAAAGAACAGACCACTGTAATATGCAAGGAATGCAGGAAGCCTGTAATTTTGAAAGGGGGAAATACATCTAACTTATTTCACCATCTCGAACATCAGCACCTGAATATTTACCGGGATTTTTTGAAAGAGTTCGAGAGTTCGGCAACTAGCACTACTCAACCAAAACGACGTAAGCTAGTTAGGCAAGGCATTGTCGAGTCACTTTCTGATTGTATGAGGTTAACTTTCCTCAGGTTAGCCTTTATGCAAAAACGCATCCAAGCCATTAGTGCAGCCTCTGAAAGGTTGTCCAGCACAGGACAGAGCATTGTCACCTTTAACAAGTCTGTGCTGAAGCTGCTTCAGTGAACAGGCTTGTATTCTTGAATAAGAATCAGAAAATTGATAAATGATGATAACCAGCTATTCTCTGCTAATGATAAGCATCCTTTCAGGCAACATTTAATTTGTCTTCAGCATTTTTGACAAGTTTTGGATATCATACGTCTTTTAATGGCAACATGTTGTATGGCAGATTTATGCTTAAAAACTCTTTAGCTATCGGTTTATTTTTTAGGAACAGCACTTCGGTTTTTTGTTGGATTTTGTTATTCTATATATTTCGTGCAGACTTTTTCAGTATAAATAACAAGAGGAAAACTTTAAATACTTTTTATTTTTATACTTTGATACTGAATACTTTACTAAATAAAGTCATTGTAGTAAAATTAACCCGTTGTTTTGCTTTTTTTATATAATACTGCAAAGCAACCTTTTAACATAATTCTGTCAAATGAATAACTATAAATTCAGGGGTATTTTATAAATTGCAAAACCATCATTAACTCGTTGACTGCCAGCCATTTTCAGAACAGAGAGTCCCATACTGCCAGAGTTTTTTTTATCATTTTGACTGATTTTTCAAGAGCCACAGAATAGTTTGTGCTATGACTATGTAAACACAGAACACACCAAAAGAAAGAGTAGACTCTCTTCTTTCATCAGGAAAAAAAATTTGTTTCTACCTTATTCCGTTCTTCCTTGCGTCTCACCGGCGCCATTTCTCTCATAGCGAACCATTACGTTTTTCTTATTTGCCTACAATCTATGCTAATCTCCCATCAAAAGTGGCACTGCCACCTAGAGGGTAAATTTGTTAGTACATACTCTGTCTAGAAGCCTGATATTTACGGATAAGCTTTAGCAGATCGTCCCCCAAGCCACTCGCGTTGAAAAACATAAAAGACGTCTATAGACGTCTTTGGCAGTCAACGGTTGTATTTGAATTGACGTCTATAGACGTCTTTGGCAGCCAATGAGTTAAAATGCTCTGAAATATCATGATATTATGTTTGAGCCATATCACCCACCCCTAGCTTGGCAGTCCCCAACATGTTGTGAGGGTCTGCTGGGAACGTCTGGCAGAGTCCCCTGTCTGAAAGAGTTTCAACAGGGACATATTCCACGCTCCTATTGTGGAGGGCGGCTGACTGTTTGTAGCTGCAAGATCATTGGTCCCTGTAGTGACAGTAATCCCACAATTTGTTGGTGAAGACCAACAGTGAGGGATGCCATCAAGCTGGAGAAGGAGTCCAATTGGGCTTTTTTTGGCTTGTGGGACTTGCAGCTGATGGGTATCAGCGAGTGTAACACAGCTTCAGCAGTTGCTAAGGCAAACTCAGACATAGGAGGAGCTCGGAGAGGCCCTGGAGAGTGACTACTGGATGGCTTTAAAGAGGTTCTGGTCCACCATCAAAGGAGGGGGAAGCGGTCTCCCATCAAAACTGTGTTTAGTGGGAATGGGGAGCAGCTTGACCTCGACACGAGATGTTGTGGGTGGTGGAAGGAATTCCTGAAGACCTCCTCAATCCCACCAACATGTTTTCTGATGAAGAAGCAGAGCCTGAGGGCCTGGGTATAGGCTCTCCTATCACCAGGGCTAAGGTCAAGGTTGTCAGAAAGCTCCTTGGTGGCGGACAAGATCTGCCCAGAGTTCCTTAAGGCTCGCCTTTAGAGCATTGCATGAATATCAGGGGGTTTTGCCCCTGGGCTGGGGTGGTGGTCCCCTCCTAGGGGGTTAACTGGAGGGTCAAACTATAGGGGGAATCATACTCCTCAGCCCCCTGGTAAGGTCTAAGTCATACGTTGCCCTTATCAAAAATCTAATCTTTTTTTCCTCCATACTCTACAAGTAAGCTTTCCAGTTCAACCACTGTCCCTGCTTAGCCTGAGCCACTATCAACAACCCTTAACATTTCCTACAAACCAGCTTCAACTTTCCTGGAAATCCCTGATTTATTCATTCCATCTTGACCCTTATCAACATCTTTCAGAAACTGCACTAACTGCTCTCTATCAATTTAAGTCTGCCTGGTACCTAGTCCCACATAGGGCTTTCTCCTCATCCAATTATAAATGCTAATGGAGCTAATCTTACAACTCGCCATAATGCCGATTTCTATACTCTGCCAACCTGTGATGTAACCTTTAGCATTTAGGCTACTGTCCTGAAAAATGCTCTAAATTCACAACTCCTACTGGCACTCTAAAATAATCAAACACTTTCTAAATAACGCTATGTGAATCAAATTAATTTACTAAATAAAGAGAAAACATGCAAGTACTTTTTCTCAATCTTGGCTGTCTGATGCCAAATCATGCTAGTGTGCTCTAAACACCGTTTAAAATCTGGTATTCATGCCTTTTGCACAGATGTATTTATCAAGCTATTCCTTTCTAAATAACTAGCTGATCTCTGTGCAGCTACACTAAATAAAATATCCCCCTATACTTTTAGGAGAAAGATCATTCGGAACTAACTCAGGTCCCCAGACTCTTTCTCCTTTGGCATACGGATGGCTCCTGCCCTACACCATGCTTTAAGATTTTTTCATAGATAAACATCCCTTTAACAAACTTAAATGGGTCCTTGTAAAATGCAGTCATACATGTTCTTTCTCAATGCTATTATTTACTTAATAATGATTTACTTAATATTAGGGTTATGGTTTGGGACAAATTGGCTGCCTCCCATCCTTTGCTGCTATTTGCCCTAGGCCACTCAACTATAGCTACAGTATCTGTTCCATATTTCTTTCTCTGACTGACCTGTTCTTCTAAGTATTAGCAACATCCCTTCTTAGCATCTCATCCTCCCATTCTGGAGTTGTTTTAATGATATCACGAAGACTGTGGTTTTCTACCTGCTGCTGGACTTCATCTGACTTGACCGACTGTTTAAAAAAGTCCTGATTGATGCAGCCACACTGCCTTTCTTTTAAAACACACCTCTTTTTTCCCTGATGCATCTTGAGGCCTCTGACTAAAGAAACTTTCTGCCAGCCAGGAGGACAAACCTGGAGCCTTACTCCCTCTAACCTACACCAACTATAACCCTCCACAAGTACGTTGTATGTTTTCACACTTAGCAAAACATGAAACAATAAATACATAGAAATCTTTCTTTCAACCAAATTAGGGAATTGTTTTTCTTGTTGAAAGCATTTTCAACGATTTTAAACTTTAAGTTGTGAGAGGAACTGGTCATATATAGATAGTTTTCTCATTTTGTTATCTTAATAACAAAATGTTATGTGAAACATTTAGAGGAAGATTTATTTGAATACTTTTTTGCAGTGCAAATGACAATCTGTCTATGGCTAGCCGTAACATTTTTAAGTGAGTTTGAGCAAATTCTTACCTTAGTGTGGGATTAATGGCAACAGACCACACTCTGTCAAACATGGGAATTGTAGCCATTGGGGAGCTGGAAGTCAAAGTCCAAATCTAGAGAAAAAGGACCACCAACAAAAATATTTCAGTATAAGACTACACAGCTGTGATATAAAACAAATATACAATAGCATGTCAAATTAAATACTATATACAGTATATACAGTATATACAGTATATATATATATATATATATAGAGAGAGAGAATGGGGAGAGAGAGAGAGAGACAGAGCTTTAAAACAGTATAACATAAAGTTTTCAACAATTTTTTTAGTAAACAAACGTGGATTAAAAAAACAAGAAGCAAGATTTAGCTTACTCTTGCAGTTCGGTCTCTTGATCCACTAATGATGATTCTGTCTTTAGAGTCCAGGCAGTTCACCTCCTGGCAATGACCAGACAATCTGAATGGCAAATTCCTTCTTCTGTTATGGACCATTATATTGCCATCGCTGAAACAAAGGGAGGTAAAAGTTTTATATTTATTTTTTTCTTGGAACTAGTTAAAATATCAGGATGTCAGTTTTTCCAGAAAGAAAAATGTTGTCCTCTGATGTCTAATGTCTTCTAAATTCAAGTTCTGCTTTGATAACTTTTGCATTAATTCTACACATTTGGGCTTTGGTGCTATTTTTTTCTTTACTTTTGGTTTCTTAATTATTTCATTCCATGGTGTACTGGTTATTTGTACCTTTGTTTAGTCTCTCCATTGTGCCCAGGTTCAATTCAAGTTTAAGGTTTTTTACCTTATCATCTTTTCTCGACCTCCTCCTGGCTTTTTCTTAGTCTCTTGCCTATATCTGTGCTTATTTATACGGAGGTGTTTTTTTTTATAATAACCTATTATTTTCTAATTGTGTCTCTCAGTGACGACCGCTAATTGAATTGTTTTGTGGTTAATTTATTGTGTTTAACCTCTATTCTGGGCTATGACATAACAAAAACTTTACAATAAGCCATCTTAACTAAAACAAACACACAAGGACACAAAAGAATGTATATCCTACCTTCCTCCGCTGATTAGGTGAGAGGCTGTTACAACAAAGCGACACACATCACCCTTGTGGCCAGAGTAGATCTCAAACGGTCTTCTCTGGAACCTCTTGGATTCGTGGTGAAGATGATATGCTCCAACATTAGAAGCCTGGGACAAAAATAGTATGTCTCCATCCAGCTGCAACCATGGCAACAGTCTAAAATAAGGAAATGTAAACATACACCAAATTAATGAAGAAATCGGTCCAGATCTTTAAAAGTGCTTTTTTGTTTGACGAATGTATCGAAGCGCTCGCCTGTATATTGAAAATGAAAATCTAATTATTTTGGGCTCTTTAACAGCCAATAGGATTTCTGCAAACATGATTATTTTTTACACATGGAACAGTGCAGATGCTCTGAAATACAATACTATATATTTTCCAAGTTTAAGCTCTAAATTGATGGGGAAAATTAGGTCAAAGTTTTTTATTTTATTTTTAAGTAAACCATCGTCATACTTCAAAACTATATTCAAATAGTGACTTGCTGCACCATCTTGTCCACGATTTAAACGTAGAACACCAGCTCTCACAAATACATTTCAGCAAACATTCTTCATCCAAATAAATCAAGAAAACTGTTTTATTTAAATTAGAGATCAATTTTTTTTTCAAATTATACCAAACATACTGTATGTTCATAAATTTCTTGCAATTCCATGCAATTAACCCACATACTTGATTTTCCATTTGAGAGGAGTTGACCTTTTGCACACCCCATAGTACCAGTTTTGAGACATCTTCACTCTCTCTTTCAGTGGTATATGAGGATATCTGTAATCAAAATGAAAGATCCTTATCAGAAATTCCAATGGCGGCAGCTTACTTATAAAGGTGGTTGACTATCATAATAGATTTTTTAAACAAGTGTATATGTACATACACTGTTTGTCCATATACTGTTTCTGAATGTTTATGTAAACAGAGCAAAGCAACAAAGCAACTTACACTGCTTATGCAACATTACATTTAGCTTTATTCTAAAATAAGCTACATTATCGAAAATCCCTAATCAGACTCTGTTTGAAGCAACAGTGTAGAGATAGAGGGAAGAACAGAAAAAAAGTAGTATTTGGATGGGGAGGTACAGGGTAAGAGTTTGGGTGCGTGCACGCGCAAACAGACACACACACAGGGTACAGGGTAAAAGTGATAGATAGATAGATAGATAGATAGATAGATAGATAGATAGATAGAT
>JABUIW010000211.1:109469-124568 GCA_013363375.1 Menidia beryllina
GATAGATAGATAGATAGATAGATAGATAGATAGATAGATAGATAGATGTTTTAGCGATTTCCAATGGATCACCTTACATGTCTGTCCCGTTCCAAATTATTCCAGTGTTTAAAAAATCTCTTGCAATCTTCCTCCAGACAGCATCCTGATTTACAAAACGATTCATAAGTTTACAAACTTGGCTTAGGCGACTGAGAGACTTGACATCCAAGAAAGATAAGATATGATAAAGGATATCCTCGGGCAGCTGAGAAAAAAGCATGGTGACAGTGCAGCTGCCTTTTTCTTCCTTTCCTTTTCTTCCAGGGTGGAATTTTGATATTTCGCACGCTGCGGCTGTACTGGAAACCAATTGGCAGATAGACTTAACATATTTCAGAGAGCAGGAACCATGGCAAAACAGGAAGTGATTCGGTGAAAACTGATGACGATCGAAAATACGTGCCGCAACGTCATGACGTAGGAAACGTGGTCTTCCGGGCTCTTGCTTGAATATGCGAATGTATTAGATAAACCGGTTGCACTGTACAAGAAAAACTTATTAAATATTAAATTAAAGAGAAAACGTAACTGAACTGAAGGCCATGATGAAAAAACAAAGAGGTTCAAAACCCAAAAGTGCTTCGAAAAGTAATTTTGCAGTGGCAGAACTTATCAATGAACTGTGACATTACTCCAGGACATGATTGGTGATGAATTATTGAAAAACTTCATTGAAAATTATTGAAAAAGTATCAGAAGAAAAGCTGTTTTTAATGTTTAGTCATGTAAGTTTTATCTATTATTAAACTTACCCAAATATTTGCGAGGTTTTCTCAGCAGCAGTCAATTGTCTTCACTTTCCATGAAACATAACATGTTTTAGAAATAAAAGACTTATTATGCGAAAGATAATCCAACCATAACATCACTGCATATTTGTCATATGAAAAGGGTATCAACAGAACTAAAATATATACCCCTTGGGTACATAGTTTTTCATTTTAAATTGAATATAACTAGTTTTCAGGGTTTCCAATTGGACAGGATCCAAACAGAGATAAAGAAGTAAATTACAAGTGCAAGATAATGAGGATCGGTTTGTTCAACAGTGTGGTTCTGGGAGACGAGAGGTGGGTTTATGGGTGTCTCATAATTTCAGAAAATTATTGTTCAAAAGTGAGATATTGGACCAATGAATTTGCAGACTGAAACTTGTAACGACTTTTCTGTATAGGCAAGATAAGACTGATTGTAGAGGCTGACCAATCTATATTTTCCTTTCTGTGGATGTTTGGACTGCTGATAGATATCCAAATTGTCTCTAATTTTCTTTAGGGGAGGCTGTTAGGAGAGTTCCAGAAATGAACTTAACAAACCCTAAAACATGAAAGTATTTTCTATTCAAATAAATATATTCATCAATTAATTTTCTGTACGTATTCCAATCCAGCTTTCATAGTTAACCTTAAACAGATCAACCCAGAGATAAACAAGCCAAACAACCAGCTCACACTTTCCTTAACCCTTTAAAGCCTGATCCAAGAATAAAACAAATCAGAAAATTACTTTTTTTTTGTTTGAAGTCTTATCTGGCCTTTTAACAAAATATGTAAAAAGAAAAAACAGAAATACATTTTTAATATTAATAATTTATTACTATGCGATAAGTCAAGGTTATTTTTTGTGTAGTCTTCTGCCCCCTGTTATCAGGCATATCTGATTGTGTAAATTAGGATTTTGAGCAAAGTTTTTACCATTAAATTATGCAAAAGGTGTCAGACGCAAAACATTTCAGAAACCGTATGTATCAAATATGATACATTTGGCATTATAGGGTTAAGAATAAACAATTAACCCAACCATACTTGGTTTTAGGAGATTATACATGGTGCACATTGACTGAGAAAACATGCAAACTTCCAACAGAAAATGGATTTTGAACTAGGAACCTTCTTGCTGTGTGGGAGAAGAGTTTACACACCATAATACGAATCTAAGCAAATATAAAACTTTTTTTAATTGCTGACTTTAAAAAATATATAAACTAAATTATATGATTCACAAATTTAACAAAGTTGTTTGACTAATAACTCTGTATGAGGTCATGGGCGGTCAAAAACAAAACAAAGGAAATGGTAATAGAACATAATTTTCTTGGTTTCAAGATTTGAGTTGTGGTTTCTATTTCTGGTTTGGGTTCTATAGCTTCCTGTGTTTAATTTTGATATCTGTTTTCGTTTCCTTCTTTGCCTGTGTCCACCACCTTCATTCATGCCGCTCACTTCAACTCCCTGCACCTGTGCTTTCCATCTCCCCAGTGCTGCATTTACTGTCTCTTGCGGATTAATTTACTTGTCAGATCTTTCTACTATTGCGTTCACGTACAACTATGAGAGGCAAAACAATTTTAAAATCTCCAGGAAATCATATTGTAGGAATTTTGAAGAGTTAATTTGTAATTTTTATAATAACAAACGTCAAAAGTTTGACTTTTGATATTGAACAAATACTTCGTACTGTAATCTTTGTGGGCAATGACCGAGGCCAGAGGTTTTCTCTAATTCTTCACCAGGTTGGCGTACAATATGGCTTGTATTTTTGGCCCATTCCTCCAAGTGTGGTTGTTTGTCTATGCGGTGGATTGGTGACCTGTCCAGGGTTCACCCTGCCTCTTGCCCATTGTCAGCTGGGATAGGCTCAAACTTCCCAAGACCCTTGCGTTATAGAAATGGATGGATGGAAACATCACCTTTATCCTTTGAAAATGAATCAACTTCCTTAAATGAGTATACAATTGCTATAATGGAATAGTACGGTTGGACATTTATTAAAAAATCTTTTGCTTAAATTTCTAAATTCCATTTCAAAATTGATACATGCATACATATAAAATAATAATAATAATGGTAGTAATAATAATAATAATAATAATAATAACCATAATGATAATAATAATAATAATTATTATAATAATAATTATAATAATAATAAGTAAATAAATAAATGAAAAAAAGGGAAAAAATTGAGTAGTGAAAATGGAAAAAAATAAAAAAAAAAGAAAAAATAAATAAAATAAAAAAAAAAAAAATAATAATAATAATAAATAAAAAAATAGATGAATTCGTTTGCCCGGTGTCCGCTCCAACAGGTGTGGCGGAGCGGACCAGGTGGGACCCCCCAGGCGCCCCCGGCACTGTGCAGCTCCGGGCAGCGGGCGCGCAGGAAGACCCCCCCCCCAAAACGTATAGATTTGATTAAGATTAACATATTGCCTAGAGTACTTCCCGTTCAAATGTTTTCAAATAAGGTTTTGAAAAAACTAGTGTTGGTTAAGCTCTTTTATATGGGTAAACACAAGCTACGGCTAAAAATTGCTACTTTGCAATTACCAAGGATCTACCTGATTTTTTACAGTACCAGCTGTGTGCTGATTTATGATTGGATCTCGAATTGATACAACCTCTGTCTGGCTAGGTATTGATTCCTCCCTTTCAAAATATCCATTAAGAGACATGCTGTTTATTAAGAATTTTAAAACTATAAAACTGCCCTGTGGTAATCCTGTCACATTCAATACAAAGCCAACATAAACTTTTAATCCTACTTTGAATAATCCTGATTTTTCAGCCAGCAATACTTTATACTGGCTTTAGACACTGGTGTAATTCTGGTATTATTAAGTTAAAAGATTTATTTACTGACAATACATTAATGTAATTTGAACAGATAATTGAGAAATAAAAAAATCTCCAGGCATGACTTATTTTACGTTATTAACAGATAAGACATTATATAGTACATATCACACCCTTAAATGATAAACCTAAAGTCAAGTCTGGGGGAATTTTGGTGTTTTGTCCCTTCTCCATGGTTGTCATGTCATTTCCTGTTTTATTTTGTAAGGTACATCCCTTTGTGTCAGGTCTCTTACAAAGTACAAAATAATGATCTCTCTTGAAAACGAGGCAGACAAAACTATGAACAAAGTATCAAATAATAATCTCTCAAAAGATGCAGACAAGGCTGTGAACAAAGTATCAAATACTGTAATCTCGCTCTAAACAGAGGATGGCAAGTGTTACAAAGTATGAAATCGAAATCGCTCTTATGAGGCATAAACAAGACTGTGGGCAAAGTACAAAATAAACTCACTCCAAACTGAGGCATAAACGGGGTTGAAGGCGAAACACGGGTTGCTCAGTATGACAAGGATGAAGGATGTATATTTGTCTACTTTATGGAGCTATGTGTTATGTTTCAGTTATGGCTGACTTTCAGAGAAAAGTGGGAGAAAGAACTGGCTGTCACAAGTAATGCTGTTGAATGGGAAAATATATGAAGCTATGCAGAATCAATCTGTTTGTAATTGTGTTAAATCAGTACAGGTTACGATTTTGCATAGAATCAGTATAATCCCTAACCGCAGACATAACGATTAGTTCAACCCTATTTGCTCTCCAAAGTGTCTTAAACAGAAATTGGCACTTTAATTCATTGTCTTTTGTCATGCCATAAACTGCAGAAATATTGGTCTAGTTACTATCTTCACAGAAATTGAAAAGATACTGGAACTGAAGCTGTGGATGGACACATTGTCAGAACAGTCTTTGATTTTCTAGATATGCAAGATTAAAAAAGATAAAGAATGTTCTGTATTCTTACATTTGCAGAAAGAATATTTTGTTTCAGTGGATTAGCAATAAGGAATGAAATGTTAATGATGGCATAATGTGCTATTTTAAGGCTTTTGGTATGTTTGAATTGCATAACACATTCAAACTCGAGCCAATTTTATAAAGTTTGGGAACCTTATCTGAATAACTTCGAATAAAATAGATCTTCCAATGTGTTACAGGGATTCCTTGGGAGGTTATATGTAATACAGTGAAAAGCTAATTCCATTAGACCCGATAAAACGTTTTTTCAGCATAATTAGAAATAGATACTTCAGGGATTGAAGTGAACATTGAACACACGCACATTGTAAAAAAAATAAATAAATAAAAAACTGACATCCCTTTATAGATACAGTTCTTCTGGAATTATGGTTGGGAGAGTTCTTTTTTGATGATGGGCCATGACCTTAGCATCCACTCAAATTGGACTGTTGTCTTTTTCTAAAGCAGACCTATAGAAGCCTGTGCTAAAGTATGAATAGAACTAAGAACATACTGGTTCCATATAAAGAGTTCCACAATTGGTCCACTTGCATTTAAATGAATAAATTCTTCTGGGAACCCATTTGGGCATGGAGCCTTATTATTCTACACATTTTTTTTTGGCAAATGTTATCTCCTATAATCAAGTGAGGAATCAAGTTCTTCAACAGGAATAAATCTTAGGCCTTGAAAATGAAGCTATCCAGTTTGGAGCAGTTTGGTGACACAATTTGTGAACCAGGAGTCAGAACACCTTGTGAATCTTGGTATATGTAGTACATGAGATTAAAAGAAGGCGATCTGGATCAGTGGTTGATGTGAGATCAAATCTGTAATTCAACCCAGTCCTTGAGTTTAACAGAAGGGCTAACAGAAAGCTGTTTCATCTATTTAATTCATTCTTACTAAAATCTGTGTTTTTGGAGGTTTGTTTTTGTGTTCTGGATAAGAAATCATTTGGTCTCATGAAAAAAGCTTTTACTAATTCCCACAATAGAGAAAATAAACAAGTTCAGAATCATTCTGATTGGTGACCATAAAATAATCAATTGTGGTAGCAATGAACTTTATTAAGAAAAAACTACACCCAAGGTTCAAGGGGAATTCTTTGCCATCCCAATAGGAAGATCTTCAGCTGTTGATGACTTTGGCATGGATAATATAAGAAATAAACTATTTCTCATAAAAAGAATAGTAATAAACTCCTTATGAATCAGTGGATCAATGAACACAATTTAAAAGATGAAAGTTTTTTTGATAATAAGCTAATATTAAGATTTTAAAGTGATAACAAATTGGGTCTCTTATACCAACAAACCTTCGAAAATCCACTACAGAATGATAATTTAACCTCATACATCATCATACTATTCCATCTTGAAAGAGGTAAATTGATTGGTAAATAAAATACAATTCTGCAGCACATTAGAATAAGTGATAGCACTAAGTTTGGTTAGTGCTGTTGCCAATTAAAGTATTATATCAGATCCTTTTGAACAGTTACTTAACAAATTAACCAACTGCTATACTGATTGTCCGTACATAAACTGTAGTTCACACTTGGGCCATGTTGAAATAAAAAAACTTTATTTCATCCAGTTGCCAGTATCATTATATTAGTGGAATCTTACATATTACACCAAGTTAAATTACAACCAGACTAATGGAAACTATTATATTGGTGAAAGGGGCTTTACTTATTCAAACACAGATTACCTATTTGGTTGGCAAATGACCATGAAATACGTTTGCCAGATTGAAATTAGAAATTGAAACAAGAATCCAATTATCAATCAACTGGAATGACTGCACATTTTGTTAGCATTACAATAACAACACACAAAGATCTGCCATGAATCACGATTTATTTACCTATATCCACATCAGTCTTCATTCCTATCCAGACAGGCACTAGATAAACCTAAGGTCTATTTACACATAAAACAGGCAAGGTTGTGTCATGGTCAAATGGCTAACAAAATTGATTGACCATGTGGCGTTTTCTTAAGTGCTAAACCATTTAGCATCACGATTTGAGGTTGATGTTCATCCACATCCGAATAGTCCAGAAATCTTTGGATGAATGACTTCAGCTCTAATAAGTGAAACTGCACATGCTTGAAATATGCAGATCACACTACTTTCTTACTCTTTTAGTAAGAACAATGTGCTCGCGATTTAAAGGAAATGGGGGCGGGAGCATTGGTTGAAGAGGGTCAGGGGATTGTGTGAGAGCTCGGTGTGCATGTGTGTGGTGAGGGGTGTTCTTTGATCATTTTAGGGGACAATAGACAGCAGGAGCCTGAGCTGGCAAACACATTTAGCTGGTAATTGTTCAGATCAGACTGCTAATCAATCTGCGAAATGCTTGGACAAACAATAGTTTACAGCTCTAATTGGTCTAAGAGCCAACAGGCTTCACATAAGGTCTAAACATAAACTGTTGAACAGTAGCCCTGCTTTGATCAGCTGTTTGCATTTCTGTTGTCCAGCCTGGTCTAGTTGGTGGGCTTTAAGACCACTGAATGCTTGTTTGTTTATTTAACCGGGTACCTGTCATATTTTGTAAAGAGTACATTTACCTTTCAGATTTACATCTCAGTGATCCTCAGAGCAGTATGAAACTAATCAGATAATCTGCAAAACAATGTAACCTTATTAAAGATTATTTACAAATTGGTATTACTGAATGCTCTATAATGTACATGCTGTATATAAACGTGAAAATATATAATTGTTGCACATTCACAGTCACAAAGCCATACCAAATCTTCCATGAAATACCAGCAAGTTGATTTAATTATAAATTGTTGTATTCAGAATTTTATTGAGTGAATATGAAGTGAAAATAAAAATAAAAACTACTTAATTTTGTCAAAGACGTATGATAGTATTGCTGTATTTTCTTTATAATTATTATTCATAATTATTTTAGGCTGTCTTTATGAATACTGGAATGACCGAAAAATCCATTCTGCCATAAAGCCAAACTGAAAATGTCTCTGATGGAACACATATCATTGTTTTTATGCAATGTCAAAATGAAGAAAGACAGTTTTGTTTAGTTTTTTTACCTTGTGGACATAACTTTTAGTTCTAATTGCTCAGATCAAGTTGTTCCAAAGCCCAATGATAAATTTATTAACTGTTAAATTTCAAATCTCTTTTCTCCACTATAGACTTTCAGAGAACAAGCAAAATCTTTGAACACCACCATGTTACATTTCCAGTTCAGTCAGCTTTCCAGGAGTATTCCTAATATCTCAGTTGTTTTCTCCTTGACAAGTTATATTGATTAGATTATTCAAGAATCACAAAAAATCTTCAGTTATCTTTTTTATTTGTTTTGCCCTCGGGATATGTTGATTCCACTGCATTCAGTGGCAAGGTTTTTTTTGGACTGTTGAAGAAACTGGGATGTGAAATTTCTAAAAATAATTTGTAAGCTTTGGTGTCCCTGTTCAGTGTGTGTATGGACTCAAATTGGCCAGTGCTTCTACCCAGTGGTCAAATTTCCCGCAAAATATGTAAAATATTAATATTAACAAAGATTTTGGTCACATGAACTAATACCTCAAGAGAACTTAAAAAAACATTGAATTAATCATTAATAGTAAAGAAAAACTCAATGTGAACATGACAGCAGCTGGAAGATTTTTTGGTATTAAAAAAAGCACTTTTGGGTACAACTCTTTATCACACTCACAGAGACGATATGATTAAAGCCTTTCCATTTTCGTTAGCAGTGGTTTTACTCTTTAAACTCCTTTCAGTACTAATAGAACAAATATTCTTAACTCCCAGGACACAAGTCTGTCACTGTGATACGAAAGCATTGCATTGCAATTTAACCTGCAGACCAGAAAGTAGACTTGCCTTTATATACATGCACACTATGAATCTTGAAACATTGAAAAAAGTATTCTTTATTGAACCGTTCAATTTTAGGATATACAGTTTAATATGGGACATTTTGAACATCTAAATATCTCACTATTGATGCCAAAATCACAGCTATGTTTTATGGTTTTATACTATCAATAATATTTCTAGACATCCTGGAACTATTTCTTCTTTTGCATGAGTGTACAAACTGGCTATAAATGCACGTAATGCAGACTGCTATAGATTGTTTGTATTTTTGATGATACAAATTCCAAATACCACGGAGAATGTCAAAGTGGGAATGGTGCATAAACAAAATCAAGACACTTTTACTTGGAAAACAGAATTCTGTTTTAGAATGAAATAGACCAAACTTTCAAACATAGCACAAAATAACATTACTTTTTATATCTTACAATTGTTTTAATTCTTCTTCTTCTTCTTTTTCTTCTTCTTCTTCATCTTCTTCTTCTTCTTCTTCTTCTTCTTCTTCTTCTTCTTCTTATTATTATTATTATTGTAGTTGTAGTAGTAGTAGTAGTAGTAGTAGTAGTAGTAGTAGTAGTAGTAGTAGTAGTAGTAGTATTACATATCTGATCATATCTATAGCCAGATTAGGCTTGAGGTATAACAATACCTATCATAATATATCAAACCATTTGATATATGCCACATGCCCTGTGTGTACTCTGTAATTTAAGAAATTAATGAAGCACACATTGTCTTCACTTACTGAGCGGGGGGGACTTCAGCTTTCACCATTTGAAGGCTTATATTCTTGAGATTTAACTACAGACATAGATATGCATCCTATCTATGAATGTAAGGAACAATTTCTGATGAAAATCAATTAATTAATTGTTGTTTTTAATCAAAGTTTGACTTTTTTTAAAATTCACTGTACATTTATCATCACCCCCTCGCAATGGGGCTTTGTTAACAGCTATGAATTATCTATATCACTTTTAAAGTGCATATGTACAATGGTTACAATATATTCACAACAGTATTTCTACCTTGTGCAGATAAATATTCGTGCCCTTTAATGCCAGTAAATGTGTTTTTTTTTTCGTGTTTTTTGTACTCAGTTATTATGTTCACATTAGCATATTTTTTGAGATTTGAAGAAGTGGTTCAAACGTTGGAAACAGGTCAGGAATACTGTATGCAACATTGCACATTTCAATTGTTCATTTGTACATTCACACCTGTATACATGCTTTTGATATTTGTAATATATCCATATTCTATTCTCAGATCTATATTTTTTAAAGATTGTACTTTTTAGTTTTATATTTTCTGTTCTATATTTTTATTTGTCTACATTGTATTTCTTTGCTTCTAATAGAAGTGTTGTGCAACAAACACCAAGGCAAATTCCTTGTAAGTCAAAAACCTACTTGGCAATAAACCTTTTTCTGATTCTGATTCTGATTCTGGTAAAAAGTGTGTAAAAGCATTTTAAGGACCCCAGGCTCCTCATTGTGGAACCAGCTGCCTTTAAATCTAACTTTAGGATTAAAAAAAAAAATGTGTTCATGCTTTCATTTTGAGCAGACTGGGTTATTGTAACCGTGTCTTTGAAAATCAATCAGACATTTACAAAACGTTGCTACCAGAGTCCTGGCCAACACTAGTAGAGTGGGACCTCCCAACGTCTATGACCAGCTCCTTTGTCTTGGAGGTGTTAACTCCAGGTAGTTAGTACTAGACAGCAAAATCCCGCACCACATTCCGAAACTCATCCTTTGTTGTCCCTGATGCATCCAACGATTGCTGTGTCATCAGGGTACTTCTGCATTTGACAGCTCTGGGTTGAACCAGAAGTCCCAGGTGTAAAGGGCGAAGAAGAAAGGGCACAGCACTGTACCCTGGTGGACTCCAATGCTGGCCCCTCTCTTCAATAAACGAAACGGATTTCTATCCTGTTCCCAGGATAGAAACTGTGTGAGGTGAACTACCCTTTAGTTTATTCAGTTTATTCTACCCAGGACATCAGCTTAAATGTTCAGCTCATCTAAACAAGTGCTGAGAACATCATTATTTTCTGCCGCTTACTGGTGAAGGAGATACTGCAACTAAGCCAGTTCCTGTCAGATTTTTTTTACCAGAACCAAAAAAGGTTTCACCTAGGTACTTGACAGAGGCAGATAGATCTGAAGATAGCTTCAACATAATTTTCAAAGTAATTTGAAAAAAGCAATTGACAAGATGAGAAATGGTGTTATATGTCCCTATTGAAAATGGTAGAGGAGGGAAATACAAATGTCTGAACATATAGAGAAGAAACGTCGCATTTCTCAAGACTTCAATGGTACGTCTCTCTACACGATGCAGATGTTGCTTTTAATGGCATAGATCTTACAACGGGTTGTGGTCTACTACATTTGCATGGTTTGGACATAAAAGTGGTATTTGATAAGCACTGGACAGAATTGTGTTTAATTAGTTGGATAGAGTAAATGGAGTAGGACCTAATTAAAATTGAGTGAGAATAAATTATTTCTTTTTTAAAGTTATCTAGGATTACTTTTTGAATTGAGATGGTCTTATATAAAATGTTTTGAGACCAGGTGACCTGTATCACATTTTACATAGGATGCATGGGGCACAAAATACAGCAACAATATGTTGATGCCATCTACTCATGGCCGATTAGCACACTTTGTTCAGGATGTTTAGTGGTGATGCTTTTGGTTAAAGGTCCGAAAACAGTCTTCAAATGCTTTTCATATTCCCGTATTGAAACGATTCACAACTTTAACTGTTACTTAAATCAAGTGTTGATAGTGAAAAAGGTTAAATGTTCAAATCTCTAAAACTTAAAAACAGAAAATATTGATATAACTGCTACTACTACTAATTTCTGGGGCGGGGGGATTGTCATGGACAATCTGATTTTTTAGTAAAGACACCACTGATATCTCAAGACTTAATTTTGTTGGCTACATATTACTTGAACTAGTTTGAAAGAGATATTCAATTTCATGACATATGTAAATAGATAATGTGTGACATACAGTTTGTCAATATACAGTATATTGTCACAATTCCAGATTTCAAATGTACACTGTAATAGTCGTAACTTGATTATAAAATAGAAATGACTTTGCTGTTTATATTTCTAAACCAGCATTGTCTGGGTTATGTCCATTCTTGCTATTTGCTACGCGATCATTTGCATGATTTGTACATACAAATAGGTCCCAAACAGTTATTCATAACAAAAGTTTAATATCAGTAATCTAATTCACATTTTACACCATTTAAATAAATACTATGTTAAAAATCATTTTAGACATAAAAATATATTTTAAAATGTACAAAAATCTGGCATTATGAGCAAGAACAAACAATGAGAGTGAGAGGCTGGGATAGCAATAATGAAATCCGTTCATTAGGATATGAACTAGACAAAACTCTTTTAGTTTAGGCAACGTGTGAAAAAATATAGCAGCCACATTTTTCTATCAAATGCTATAAAGCTATGTCTGATAAAAAAAATTTTAACGCCAACCATTACCAGTTTGTCCTACAATGTTTGTTGCTCCTTTTTCTTCACAGTGCATGACAGCATTTCCTGATTATAAGTTAAGTCAGGGCTCTTCAAGTCCATCCATCAGTTTTCTAAACGGCTTATTCCCGTTGATAACAGGCGAGAGGTGGGGCACACCCTGGACACACCAGTCCATCGCAGGGCCACAAAGAGGTAAACATCAACAACAACAACACACACTCACATTCACTCCAAGGAGCTATTTGGAGTGTCCAGTTAACCTAACATGCATGTTTTTGAACAGTGAGAGGACCACAGACACGGGAAAAAAACACATTTTCTTTCATTGAAAAGTCAGTACCGGAAGTCTGAAGAACAAAAATATATTTTTCAGCTTTCTTATTGCAGAATTATTTTTTTTCTTCAAAAAAGGTAGAAATGAAACTACAGAACTGAAAAATAAAATTGAAAGAGTATGAAAAAATGTCCCCAGATTGAATTTTTTCCAGTCTTTTTTGTCCTGCTCCCACTTCCTTAATCCTCTGAGGGGTATCACGTACGTTTAGTCCTTTGGATAAATGGATAGTGGACAAAGTCAAAGGGCTGGTGATGGCTTGGGTGGGTGGGCTTTTGCCCCTTTGGCAATCTCTTCATGAAATGGACTTCCCGCTGGTGCTGTCGAGTCTGAGAGCCTTTCCGTGGACGCCCACGTCGGGTGAAGGCCATGTACCATCCCTCATAACGAATGTTCCTCAGGGCTGTGTAATTGTTTTCCAGAACGATCTCTGAGAATATGCAATCACGGCCATCTCCATTTTTCTGCAGGAAAAAAAAAGAAAAGCATTAACTGAGAACGTCCTTGTTTTAAGATTTGCATATTGGAAATATCCTATCTGTGATTCTTGAAACCTGCATCATCACACTCAAATAAAGTTATGTCTACAAACAGCATACTCAAAGCTTCCGTTAGCTCTACAATACCATATGTTTCATATGTAATACATATGGTTTCTGAAATCTTTGGCATAAACTACACGACAATAACTTTGACTAATTGCATGGTCATAAATGGTTTTTTTTTTCATATTTTGTTGAACGTCCAAATAAAGAAAAAAAAAAACAAATCTGTCTTTTTTTTCTCGGATCAGGTTTAAAGGGTTAGAGTGCTTTCAAACATTAAAAGTGGAGGAATGTCAAAAAAGCAATGTTTTCCTCACTTTAAAGTGGTTCAGGTGAGGTACTGACCCTAAAGACAGAATCAGCTTCAAGTATAAGGAAGGCATTTATATTAATAAGAAATTGCGTGTGCGTTAAGCATAAATTCCAGACTATGGGGGCTGAGGTACGATGTTACTAGGCTGGGAGATTGGGGCAGATGGTGTTCGAGGCAGGGTGCTAGATGCATGGAGGGTAAAAAGTAGAGGGGCGGTTGGGTTTTTCCCTCTGTTTATCAGCCATGACAATGAAGAGGAGAAGATAACGCATTGTCACCCTCTTTCATGATACACAATCACAAAACCAATGACTAATTCGATCTGGCTTTACCTGTCAGTGGTCATAATGTTTAGGTGGATTGACATACTTCCAGTTGCAAAAACACCAACGAAGAGAATAAAACACAATACAAATAACTGTAATTTAAACGTCATCGTCATACTTACAAAACTTGTTACACTTCCTTTTTCCATTTTAGCTTCTTAACATGTGATTATGTGAAATCCTGTACCTGATTTACATTTAAATATTTGTGTAATATCTATTATATTGCAAAACCTAAACACCATCAACAACTCACATTAATTGATAAGGAAAATGAGCTTCCAAACTGATTTTTTTCCACCTAAAATGGCTATGATTCAACACCTTCAATTCAAAAGACTCTATTAAGGGAAATATTATTGGATGAGTTTATCTGATCTTAAAAAAATCTAAATTTCATAGATATCGTCAGATATCTATGGGGTTTTTAATCATTCTATGGGACCAACGTTTAATCTTCCTATAACTTCTTACCCAGCCCTCTCCCTCAGTTTCAGTTGGTTGAACAGCTTTTGTCCTCACCTTTCCAATGAGCTTCCCCCTCTTGTTCATACAGACATAGAAGCCTGTCTCAGCTCCCTTGATGCGCACTTGACTCCCAAATGTGTCAGTCTCCACAATGAGTTTAGCTGAAAAAAAATCGAATAAAAGAGTTTATAGAGAAACTGCAGCAGAAGGTTTTTGTAATCTTAGTTAGCGATGTATGTCCTTCTCTGAATGCTTCTTTTTTTCAACATTCAGAGGCAAATACCCAACGGTACGTGCACAGGCAAAAAAACATGGTCAAAAAGACAATGAAAACATTTACAAAAACAGTTGAAGGCTTTCCATTCTGTCTTTCCAGCAGAAACATTTAAACGTCCCTTGTTCTGTCAATACCATTATGTCCTGGAAAATGATCTAAGTATAATTTAAAATGTTTTAAATGACGGAATGAGAAAAATCTAAAAAATAAAAACTTACTTTAGAGTATAACTACCATTATCCAAATATTTTACCTATTGCAGAAGCCTTTTATCAGTGATTAGTGGAATTTTAAACTAAACCATTTTAAACTAAACCTTTTAACTTGAAATGTTTAACTTGTGCTATACAGAGTGTGATTGGTTTGTGATTTAGACAACCTTTTTGCAATTGTAAAGGCTACAATAATAAAGCTGAGCTTGATTATGTCTGCATTGCAGAAAATAAGTAACCATTCATTATTTAGGCTACAAATAACTTTAGATACATCATCATACGCTATCGGAATTATTTTTTTACATCTGATTTGCATTGGAGATTAAATTTACCCTGTCTTTGTAAGTAAGGTTTGTCTTTAAAAATGCAAATAAAAAAATCCCAAAACTGTTTACACTGTCCTGTCCTCGTACAGAACCACACAAGGTTCTCTAATAAAAGTGATACATGAAATTTGAAAGGTGGAATTATTCCCCTTTAAACACTAAAATGTTTGGTGCTAATTTATCAGGTAAAGAACACAACACAACGGTAGATAGATAGATAGATAGATAGATAGATAGATAGATAGATAGATAG
>JABUIW010000211.1:124578-150261 GCA_013363375.1 Menidia beryllina
AGATAGATAGATAGATAGATAGATAGATAGATAGATAGATAGATAGAGTGGGGGAAATAAGTATTTGACCCCTGGCTGATTTTGCAGGTTTGGCCACTTACAAAGAATGCAACGATCTATAACTTTAATCATATTTACATTCTAACATTGAAAGACAGAATCCCAAAGGAAATTCCAGAAAATCACATCATACGAATTTATAAAAATTGATAACCATCTGATGAGGAAAAATAAGCATTCTTTTGCAAACCTGCAAAATCAGCAAGGAGTCAAATGCTTATTCCCCCCACTGTAGATAGATAGATAGAAATGTTGGCTGTTTGCATCATTGGAGGATTGTGGGATATATCTTACCGTGCACATCCCCATCTTCAGCCTTGGCGTTGATCCTCTTGTTGGGCAGAACCTGGACATGCTTCCCACTGGTCCGGCTGTACAGCTGATAGGTCCGAATCAACCTGCGGCTGACCCGGTCAGTCCCTTTGCTCTGCTCGCTCACGTGTTGTGTGAAATTTGGCTGGGACTGATGTGTTACCTGTCAAAAAAATAAGATGACATCAAGTGCGTGTTTTTTTTTTCAAAAATCTGCTTATGCCTATGCCTATATTATCTTTCCCCATAGCTAATTGAGGAGACAATCCGAATTGATAGGAACAACTTTTAATGAATGAAATGATTTTAAGGTGAGGATTTCAGGGACAAAACGTGTCGTTGTCGTTTTTTTTTCCCTGCTAAGACGTTCCAGCCAAATGAAAGCAGCTTTCTTCCAAAAGGAAACTCAGTGTGATTACAGGTTGTGTGTGTGTGTGAAGAGGACTGTTAGAGGAGAGAAACCTATTTTGAACGGAACAGATGTTGTGCTCCTTCTTGGTGAAGAAAAAAAAAACCCTACACACAACATTTCCATTATTATACAGCTGAGTTCGCATATTCGTTTCATTTCGATTTCTCTAGTTCAAACTCCACGACAGTTTTTTTTCCACATTATTTCCATCATTTCCTTCTAGCCCCCCGATTGTCCGTCTGTGCCCACTCATGGATGCCAGGACCGGTGTGTTCATCTGCAAAGTGCCAACAGGCCGCGAACCCCGCTGCTTGTGTTGCTTATAGTCAAATGTTTTCATAAACCATAACCTATTTTCCACACTATGCATAATGCACCAAATAGCTTTTTCTTGGTTTTAGTATTTTTTACATTTTCTTTTGTCGTGGCCGCAAACTAAAATGTGATATTAGAGACGGGTCTATATATAAGGGAGAATTAAATTCGGTGACTTACCAGAGTATAATGGCAAAATACAAATACGTGCAGAAACCTGAGAAGGAGAAAATAATTATTCACGGGAGCATGAACATCAGAATTGGAGTAAGGTGCATGGATCAGAATTAAACTCAAGGAGATGACTCACACAAAGCTTAATCTGGAAAAGAAGAGTTGCATGTTGGAAAAAATGAAAAGATATTGCTTTCAGGCAAACACCAATGAGAGTCCGTTTGTAGTTGTAAGATTCCGGCCAAATCCAACGATCCTCAAGCCAAGCCACAAAGTCCAAAGATTTAACCCAAAATCCAGCAAAATCCAGGTCTGAAGCACTGATGGACGCGGAGCTGACAGTTTTCATCAAATCAATTGTCAGCACTGGCGGACTTCTTACTGTTCGAAAGGAAATGTCATTTCTTAAATCCTGGTCAAATTTTTCTTTATGATAAAACTCTCGGCGGGTTTTGGTTGAAGTTTTAGGGGTGGAAAGCGCTGCAAGGTGTTGCTCTCCTCTCACTGGTCCGGGCTGTCAGACTTCTCCTTCTGCAGAGTATTCCTTGTTGTTTTTCTGCGGCCTTCAGGTGTGTGTGTTTGTGTGGATGTGTGTGTGTGTGTGTGTGAGAGAGAGAGAGAGAGAGAGAGAGAGAGAGACAGAGAGAGAGAGAGAGAGAGAGAGAGAGAGAGAGAGAGAGACCCGTGGTTGGATACACTGACTGGTTCGTGGTCCTCAGTGTTCTAAAAGTGGTTCCAGTTGCAGAAGGAATCATTTACGCAGGACTCTATTTTGTCTCCTTTAAAAAAAAATGTAAAAAATCCATCCCACTCGGCAGCGCTAAGCTTAAAAATGGCAGGCTGATCTCCTATGAACAAGCCCCCCTTTTTTCTGGAGAACAAAAGCGGACACCCAACGCTCCCCTTGCCCCTCCCCTTGATTCAAACATCTTTTTTACCTGGGGAGCTGCAGTGGTGGTGCTTGTGTATATGTTTGGAGGGGTTAGTAACCTAAACTTAAGTTCAAAGTAATTGCTTAACATAATGATGCAACACAAATCTGGACAAATGTCTCGAGGATGTGAGGAGTCAATATGACCAGGAACACTGATCTGTCCTTGGTGCCAAACGAGCATAAATTAAAAAAAGATATATAAAAAGATTATCGTTTTTAATCCACAGTTTTTAAGTCACTCACCTGTAAGGCTTAACTTGAAAACATAAAATAACAGCCTTTTACAAACTTGTTTACAACTTTAGGCTGATAAAAGCTGCTGATAACTGAATGCCTGTTAATTGAGAAAGAACAGACGTCAATGTTCTTTTTATGATTTAAGAATCCATATTTACTATCCAAACCCTTTCATTGCTAAAGAATAGACAAATGTGAAAATGTACAATTAGCCCAAAATTTCATTGTATCTTATTTGTTTAGGGTAGTTTGAGAGAATGCAAATTAATCAATAAATCCACATAATATGCACATCTGTTTTCACAAGTAAATCAGGAGCCATACACCTAGACCCACAGCCCCCCTGTCACGTGTTTAAAGTATAAGCTTATAGACGCTGCAGTTGGCCTTCATTTTACATGTTTACGTTTAGGTAGAGCTGGTGTGACAGTAGATTAACGGATGATCACAGGCATGCACTACTTTAGATATCATCTACCTTACTCACAGTCAGATTATTTTGTGTTCCCAACTGTCAAATTAATGATATGTGCAGTGTTATCCGTGCAGTGCATCATGGACAAATAAACACACACATGGAATAGTAAAGTTTTTCCTTGCCTGTGTCGCCTAGTGCTTGCTCATGGTGGGAATTGTTGGGTTTCTGTAATTAACTTCAGAGTAGGGTCTGACCTGCTCTGTTTGGAAAGCGCTGTGAGATGACTGTTGTTGTGATGAATTGAATTGAATTGAATTAAAATATGTAAGATATGGCTTTTAGAGAATTGTTGTTTAACTTAAAATTGTACTGAAACATAAATTATGAAATTATGTTTATGTGGTGCAAAGTGCACAGTACTTACCTACAACATCCTCTACCCTGGCCTATACTTCCCTTTACCCAAGGATCATTCCATACATCAGTGACCCAGCAATGGGTTAACATCGCCCTCTGTTCTTAGTCTCCTCTCTCTTCGGTCACTTATGAGGAGTGTCACAATATTGAAATGTATTCAAGACAGAAAGAAAAGTCTAATTTCTACATGTGCTTCTTTTATTTTCTATTTTTCCAGAGGAACAACTGTATTCTGAATTCCCACCAAAAGGCCAAGCAATTCCCCTTCTCTTGAAGAACTTAGCCACCCTCTGCATTAAGCCCATATCAAACCATCAGTCCTGCTGTCCTACCTCCCTTATTGTTCCCAACTTCTTACCTATTCTGTCTTCCCTGCCATCACCTCCCCCCACCCCCATCGACACCAATGGCACACAAATCTTCATGACAGACTGGTGGCGCTGACATCCCACCTAATGAAGTCCCTCAAGAGACTGATCTTGTCACTTCTTCGGCCCCAGGTCAGCTCGTCACTGGAACCTCTTCATTTTGCCTACCAGCTGAGACTAAGAGTGGAGGAATTCATTTTCATGCTCCACTGTGTCTGCACCCACCTGGATAGACTGGGAAGTATTGTGAGAATTTTATATTATTTTTTTACCTCTCTAATGCATTCAAATACATCTGACCTTTCACTGCTGGGATGTAAGCCGATAGTGATGTGGGTGGACTCTCGCCCGGTTTCCTGGATGACAGACTATCGGACAGGTTCATTCAGAGGCTGCAGGACTGTGTGTCTGACCATGAGGTCACGGGAGACCAACCGGGACTGTTCTTTCCCCTTTTCTGTTCATCCTGTACACCTCTGACTTTGAACTGTACTCTGAGTCCTGGCACCTGCAGAAGTTTTTGGTCGATTCTGCAATTGTTGGCTTTGTAAGTGAGGGGATGGAGAAGTACAGGGTTGGTATCGATTCCTTTGTCGGGTGGTGTGAGACGGCCATCAATAATTCTGGTTATTCTGGTTATTTGAGCCAGCTTTTGAGGTTGCCAAAGACTGATCTATAATGTTTGAAGAAACGAACTTTGATGTCACCATCACAGAATACATTAACTTATGCTGGGATTCCTGTGATTGCTATGAGGATCTTACGGTACTATCTTAATTATAAACAATGGACATCGAGTTTAAACCAGAGAAGGTGGGTGTTTAATGACAGTGATGAAGAAAAGCTTAGCAGAGTACAACAGCAGATCAAAAAGACATCAAGCTAAGGTGGTGTGCAAGAACAAGGTCCAGAGGGAGTTGGACACCAACGGCATTAAAGGGTTGTAGAGGGGCATCAGGACAATCACTGGATTCAGATGGACAAACTCTCAGTCAGATAGTGATGTAGATAGAGCCAATACTTTCAACCTATACTAAGATAGGTTTTGTTGTGTGGCTTTTTCAACCTCTGCTGCTTCTCCCCCTCCTCCCCCGGTACTTCAGCTGTTCTCTCCACAGCCCAGCAGTAACTCCACCTTTGTAGCAGCTCCCATCACCAAGCCTCCCGAACCAAGCTTCCTCAACGACCAATCTTTGTGACTGATCCCAACAGCTCTCCCGCTGCCATCCCTCCACTACAACCTTAGCATCCCCAATAATTTCCAATTGCAAAAGAGGTGGGAGTTGGGAGCTTAGCTCCCGAGTTTGTCCAAGGCTTCTGAGGAACTATGCAGTTCTACAGTACAGGCAGTCTTTCTGCAGAAACTCTTACGTATGAGTCTTCAGATGGATAAAGTCCCAGTGGGGTGGAAAACATCCTGTCTCATATCAGTGACCAAATAATCTCTAATTTAGTCTGTAGTCATTCTGCAGGTGGAGCTGAATGACTAAAGACTGGTAGCTTTGACATAATGATGAAGAGCACGGAGAGACTCCCCGTTCATCGCGTGAAATTGCAGGTTGGGGAGAATCTTGACCCCTCTGGTTTGTTTGCTAGAAACACAGGAGTGGAAGGCATTATTCTATACATGCAGCACCAGACATATGCTTGTCTGGATGTGCCTGGTTCATCTGTGAGAATATTTTTCTTTGATTTTTTCCGGTTCTTTCAACACCATACAGCCTCCCATACTGAAAGACAAGCATCAAGGTATGGGATGTCAACCTCCCTGACACAGTTGATTCAAAACTCTCCAACTAGCAGATCAGTATGTCAAGATGGGGAGATCTGTTTTCTTCTCAAGACGGGGAGAAAGGGTCAGACCCTGACATCTTTTCAATCCCTACACATTCAAAACTTCAAGTACAAGTCAGAGCCCTGCTACATACAGGAATACTCTGATGATCCAGCTGTTGTGACGTGCACACGAGACAGGAGGGGAAGTAAGGAGGCTAAAGGAGCTAAAAACAACTTTTTCCTTTTGAACACCACTAGGACCAAAACGTTGATGATGGAACACAGAGATGTAAAACACCATGACAGTCAGTCTGCATTTATGGATAGGAGATAGAGACTGGGCGGACCTACAAATACATGGGGGTATTGCTGGATAATAAACAAGATTGGTCTGACAGGAAGGGGCGGAGCATTCTCTTCATTCTGGGATGGCTCAGGTCCTTCAGTGTCTGCAGAGACATGCTGTACATGTTTTATCACACTGTCATTCAGAGCGCACTGTTTTGTTATTGTCTGCTGGGGGAGTGGCCCTACAGACAATAACTGTAGGGGTCTGTACAAACTAGTAAAAAGGCCACCTCTGTGATAAGCACAGGGCTGGACTGTGCTGGTGCAGTGGATGAGGAGGATATATTCTGTTTTAGACTTTTTAATTGTGATGGCAAACAATTGTTCTGACATGATTATTTAAGAATTTCCCACAAGGGATTAATAAAGTAATTCTGATTGATTTATTAGTTGAATTAGTCTATTTATTTGTTTTAGCATAAACTGAACAAAGGCTAAACACATACTTTCACTATCAAGCTACAATTGGAATTTCCCTCAATTTTTCAGTCACTCTATCCTTTAATAATTTTAAATTTGTGCAAAGAATAAAGTCATTCTACACATTAATAAATTAGTTATCTGTAGTTAACAAGTTTGATCATTTTTCCTGACATGTATTAGTCATATTCAGTTGATGAAGAAGACAAATTTGTTAAAAGTTCAAAATAATAATTTCCACTTAACCCAATAAAATGCTTTTTCCGGGGCCAAGAGAGACAATTGTAGTTTTCACAGGGCCGTTATTCTTAATAGTTTTCTGTCACACACTTTTTCTCATTTCGCTCCTATGTTTAAATATTTGTATATGTGCTCTCAAAACACATTAGTAATTACCTCTGAAAAGATCATTCAATATCATTTTAAAAAGATATACACTTTATCTTTCAAGTGTAAAACATATCATAACCATGGTTTGGGTATTTCCAATCAGCTCTATATTAAAAAAAAGTACTCTATTTAAGTCCCCTGGGGGAACCAGGACATATCTGTGTGGAGTTTGTATGTTCTCCCTGTGTCTGTGTGGGTTCTCTCCAGGTACTCTGGCGTCATCCCACTTCTCCAAAAACATACATGTTAGGTCAACCGGACACTTTTGCCCCTAGGAGTGACTGTGAGAATGTGTGGATGTTTCTCTCTTTGTAGCCCTGCAATTGACTGGGGATACTATCCAGGATGTAACCTGCCTCTTGCCTGTTGTCAACTGGCATGAGCTACAGCTTCCCATTGGAAATGAATGGTATAGAAAACTGATGAATTGATATATTTGACAAAGAAATGTTTCTATCTTTCTAATGTTCCTGCAATGGACTGGCAGACCTTATAGGGTGTGCCCTGCCTCTGGCTCATTAAATACTGGGATAGGCTCCAGTCACCCCGCGACCCCATTTGGGAATAAGCGGTACAGAAAATGGATGGATGTCTAATATCCATGTGTAAAACATGCCAATGAGAATGCACCAGTGCGAACTGTTTTGGGAGTCTGAGATGTTCTTAGAATCAGGGCTCCCCCTTTTACTCTCTAAAGGGTTTCTCATGATGACCTCTTGCTTGCTTTGATCTCTTTGTGGGCTGGCAATAGTCCCAATTCCAGTTACAAATCAGCCTGAGAATTGTAGTACCCAACTTACATCGTTTCTTAAAGGTATAAACATGAATTTCTATCCCCTGAGGAATGTCTGAGTCCATTGTTCAATTTCTAACCTTCCAGTCATGTATGACAGCATATTCGACGCCTTTTCAGAAATACAGGCTGCAGACATTGTACAAAACCGAAACTATACACACAGAATGCCCAATAAGAAATTCATAAGAATGTGCTTATAGAATTATGAGACCATTGCTTAGAAAACAAGAAATCATATCTGTAAATCATTCCAGATATTGGATCATTGGCTTTGATTTTTTGTCCTAGTTGACATATGTTAATCTGCATTAACTGCTAATGCAGATCTAACTATAATCATCTAATTTGCTCATCTCAAAACCATACACATGTAACACTAATAAATGAATGGGAATCTTTGAAGAATTCTACCATACCATACCTCTGACAGAATATTTTCTGACATTCTAACAGGTTGCCAACTTAACTTTTTGACATTTTTTTTTCTTTTTACTTAAAATTGCATTAATTATTAAAAAGTATTTAGTGCCGTTCAATAAGAATTGTTGTCACTTTTCAAAATCATTGCTGATATAGTAATTCTAGTGTGGTCACTGAATGCCTTTTCTTTCCACTTTTCTGCACTCATTTGTCCCATTTCATATAGTTTTAATGTTAAAGGCACCACACATATAAGAAATTAATCTAAATCTTGTAATACAACAAATAAAAAAATGACATAAGGTTTTATATATATTTTTGAGATTCTTTGTTTGATGCTACATGTACAAATATATGTTTGTAAAAAACATCTGTCAGAATACTCGTAACTATTTAGCATTGTTCTTATTATAAAAAAAAGCATGTATATGCCATGAACTCCTTATGTTGTATGAAATGTAAAAAATGAAAGTGAATTTTTTTAAACATTCAGTATGAAAAAGCAAATCAATAGGATTTTTTAAATTATTACTGTTATCATCTTAATAATAATACTACTAATAATAGCAATAATAATGTAATGTGTAATATTCAGTCTTAGGAGATCTTATGTGGTTAACAAAATTACTATCTATACCATATGTATTCATAAGAAATTAATTCAAAGAAACATTTTTGCATGAATTAGGCCAAAGTAAAATCAAGTGCAAGTATACTGCTGTCGAATTTTTTAACCACTATAACAGCCAAGCCAGAACAAACTTCTTTGTCGACTTTGACAAGAAGAGTACAACCTACAACATACTTTTTCATACTTATTTCCATACATACTTTCACTCATTTTCTTTCTACCCAGTGTTCCAATTCCCAGTAGTTAAAATTGTAGCCTGCTGACCAATCCTGATGCTGTAATCATCATAACTGTGGTGACCTGCTCATTATATGTGGGCTGTGCTGTGATTTGGACAAATTATGATGAGATGTCTATGTTTCTCCAAGGCAATAACACTGGTTGTCACACAAAAAGCTGGATCAGGAAAAAAGAGCGTGGTCTAGAAAACTTTGGAGATTGTTGTCTTTGCAAATGAATTTGGGATGGAATTATCTTTTAAATTCAATAGTTGAACCAAATTAGTTGATAAATTAGAGAGAAATCCAGTCCGTATGAATAGGTCCATAAAATATTCATCTTTCAAATCGAAAGAAGAATCTTATCAGCTGTTTACTTTTAGTCAGTTATCGTTTTAGCCAAGTATCTGTATCCAAACCCATTGTGGGAGTTGGTTGCATGGGATATTAAACCCACTTTTGGTTGGTTTAGTCAAGTAGGTAAGCCTACAGTCTTTTTTTCTTGGAATATGCGTGAATATGAAAATTACTAGATTTGATCGAGCATTTTAACCAGAGCATAGTGTGAAGAAAGAGGATTTTTTTTCAAACTCTGGATTTGAAAAAATAGAGGCAATAAACATGAACCATCATTAGGTATATTCTTCACAATATTACCCAAAGGAAATATTTAAAAATGTATTATTACATATAAGGCTTTAGAAATATATCTCAATAACTAGAGAATATGGATTGAAATTGGGTGTCTTCCTGCAACTTTTAATAACTGCAATTTTGTATGTCTGTGGCACAAAACATGCTAATCTTTAAAAGGCCTCAATGGGACGGGAACCCACAGACATTCTGATGCATTTGAGGAAGCAAGTATCAAATTTAGTTAAAAATTGTCTGTTGGTATGAAGTAATCTAACTTAATAAACTTTTAGAATTTGATTTAAAAAATTATTATACAGATGTATTTTTATATATTTCTAGGTCTTAAACACTTTAATTCATTGACGGTTTGGGTCTGTGTCACAGTTGTGTGTTACATTGATCTATAGTATTTCTGATTGTTGTACATTTTGTATTGTGGAATGGACACAACAGAGGCGTCATACTTTATCATATGGCCTGAGAAAACCGGGGAAAAACAATAGTCAAGTCTAAAGGTCTCTGACAGTCTTCTGGGCTCAGAGTTGACCTTGGTCAACCTCACAGTTTACAGTTTATCTTCCGTTCCAGGTCCAGATTGTGGCCACCAGTAAAATCACAGGTTACAGATGGTCACTATGTCCTGACCTCTACATAGACCATGGTGCACCCACCAAAGCTGGACACACCTCTATCCACACATCCACTGACCAAGCGGAGTTAAACCACTGTCATTGTAGCTTTGAGCTTTACTTCTAAACTACTGAGAACCATTCATTAATGACCAAACTATCGCAACTCTTGAATTGTGTTTCTTTCACAATTGTGTTTCTTTCACATCTTTTGAAAAAAATAACTATATAAAATACAGACTATAATAGAACATTTTCAACCATAACTTCAGTAAATGAAACTATATAGTTGCTTATTTAAAAGACTATAGATCAAACAAAGATTAATTGATGTGAAAAAATGTTGTCTTCGCAACTGATTTAATTTTCATACATGTGGAAAGAAATAAAGCAAAAATCAAAGAAACTGCACCACAAAGCAATTTGGTCATATGACCTCTTTGAGTGGGTTTTTTAGGCTATCGATTGTTGTCATTGCTGCAAAAATATTTAGAAGAAAACATTACCACTTTTCAAAATGCCTGTGTACTGTGAAATATAGTGAATTTTGAGTAATTTGTGCATTTTAATATGTCAGTAGTTGATTGAATCAGGCCTTTTGCATGACTTTTATATTGAATTGTGAAACTTTGGTTGTATTAGAAAATCGATTTTAAAGGTGATTGCACATTAATTCACATTATTCAAAATGACTGAAACAAACAAAACGCAACTTAAACATCCATGTTGAATAATTAGCTCAAAGATGCCCTTCTAGTTACCTCACCACTATTGACACTTAGTCTAACCCCTCAAGAACCTATAAAACGTATTGTATCTTAACATCCTGGATTAAGTCACAGCTCAGTCATGCATGGACGTTACTGGAGAATCTGCTATTGTTGTTTTTGTGTATTAGTGACTGTAAAGAGCCTTCAGAGAGCCCAATAGACCCACCGTGGGACCCAAAAGACCAAACACAGGTGCCCCAACTGGGAAACTGCTGTGTTGTTATTCATAGTTGTAGAGGCTTGGTCTTTCTTTTGAGTCTTGAGTCTTTCTTTTGAGATCCACCATTACAGATACTTGCGAACTGCTAGTACTTGTTGAGCTGAAGGTCTACAAAACAATGAATTGCTGCAAGGTACAATGACTTCAAATAAGTTTCAAGGTTAACTCCCTCAGCATAAAAGAATGTCCTGGGACTTCGGGTCAGACACAGTGGACCACCTTGTGTATTGAGCTGTGTATTGATGATTTATTGTTTTTTTTAATCGTCCTAAATAGACAGACTAATAAAATGTCTGTGCCATGGTTTGCATTGACATTACAGTAAACAGAAAGATAAAAAAGACCATTTTTAAAAGCAATTTTGTCACAAATGCTGCATATGCGTACTGAATGCTGACACAGAACTAATGGTGAGAGCTGACTGTCATATATGTTCTCCTTCCACCAGTTGCTTTTCGTTCTGAAAGCAGCAGGAACTCTTATGCATAAATAGTGATCTCTACTGGCAGTTTCTGTTAAATGCAGTACACAACCATTTTCATAGTGTATTTTAAAATCAACCCAGATATAATATCCTTTAAATACATATACACACACAAACATGCACACACAAAAGAGGTAACATTTGATTAAATCGACTAAATTAATTTGAGGAAAACTATGCTTTTAAACTATCTTATTGCAAAAATAAAACATCTTAAAAATCAAACAAACTAAATAATTTAATTGTGCAGTTGTTTATGCTCAAAGGATAACAATAAGAGCCAAGACTAGGAGGAAAAACAAAAAAAAGAATATGTTACCTAAAAAAACTGCTCTTATTTGCATCATACTTTAAAAACATTTTCCATGTGTATTTAAAAGCACTTTAAAAATCAAACATGTCTGTACATCACTCTATATATCTTCATGACTTATCTAACTGCCTAAATAGGTTTTATTCAACGTTAAGCTCTAAGTTCCTAATCAGAGATGATTTATGTAATTATATTTATTAAGTCACCAAACAGAAACACATTTTACCTGAATATTATCAAAATAATATATTAGCCAAATAATCCATATTGGGAGTGGTTGTTAAAATGAAAAACTGTGCTTAGATGAGAAAGTGATCAAAAACTTCTACTTCCCGTTTAGAAGGATGTCATAAACTTGTTATAAAAGACAACTACCTTGAAGACAAAAAAAAAAGAAAAATCAAAGAAATTGTTAATTATTCTTTTGCTACATAGCCTATACATAAGAATAGGAGGCTGAGGTATGAACCCTTTTGTATGAACATAATTAAAAATAAGTAAAAATAAGTTGTTCCTAGACCTAGAGTTTATGCCATTTTGTCAACACATTAACAACAATTATAATATCTTGCCCACCTCTAACTAATTATTTGATACTTTAATGACTTCATATTAATCTGTATTATATTTCTAGACCCATCTTACAATCATGGTTTACTGCAGTTTAATATGTTTTAATATTTTCTCCACTGGAGAATGCCAGTGGCTTAGCAGATGATTATTGCTTAAAATTCTGAAATGTCTTGAATGATAAGTAAAAAAAATAAATAAATATATGCTCTTGTCTGTCACTCATTAATAGTTGTGCTAACAAGACGGAACTTTGTTGCAGGCCATTTTTTGACAACTGAAGCCACTTTATTCAACCATATTTTCTATCTTTACAAATAAATAAGCTTTCTCAATAGCTTAGCAATTTGTTTTTGTAGGAATTGCAATGAAAATCTACATAACAGTTAACGGCTAGGAGAAACACATTAACACCTAACACACACAGGGAGGAATGAAAGGTTTCACCAATAAGCGACTGCCTTTGATGATGTGGGAGAATAAACACGTGAGCAGTGGAGCAGTCAGCAGAAACCAGCTCAGATCTGGAAACTGCTCTGATGCTTATTGGGTGGCAGTGATAGCATACCAGCATTTGCAACCATGTCAATAGTCCCAAGGAACAGCAATGGCAATTAACATTTGAAAAAGACCTGTTCAAAGGAGTCACACAGCCCTCCCTAGCCAGATATATCTATTCAGAGTTGCATGAGCAGTGGAAGAGGTCAGATTACTTTGATATTCTGGTACACTTGCTTGTAAAAAAAATATTGCCAGCATATATGAAAATATCAAGCCTTTCTTTAAAATGTATTTCTGTACTTGTAGTTCTAAGTAAACATCTCTTTCGAAGGTCCTCTTTGAATGTCAAATAATATCTTATCTTAACTTACATGTACTGATCATTCGGACTGCTAAATCCTTCAGGCTGTTGACATTTTTACAAAAATTGTATCCTTTAATGGTATACCTAGTTTCTGAAGATACAAAAAGTCGTCAATATAATTTATTTGTATTAGGGTCTCTATTTAGTTCAGAAAGAGAATTTTCTGTTGGCATATTTCTTCATGACATGCAACTACTGGTTTCCAAATAAATTTAGACATCTCAGGACAATTTTACTTTTTAAATGTATTTTTTCTTTCTTGCTTATAATCAAATCAGGGGTCATGGACTGCAGAGATTCTGTTGTCAAATTTGTCCAACAGCAGACAATAAATCTCAGGCCTCTTGTGTGAGTTGTTGGTAAATTTTGCTTTGGTTACCGAATGACGTTCAGTTCAACTGTATAAACTTCTGCGTGGCATGTGAAGATCTAGTCAATAGCCCAGACAGTAGTTTCTCCTCAAATGGGATTTCTTTAATCTTAAATATATACGGTCTCCTTCTACAAGTTGCCCAAGTCTATGATGTTCATTGTACTACTGTCATCAAAATCTCAGCAAAGCAGCTCTCTTATTGCCCAGGCCTTTGATGTTTCTTAAAAGATTATTAATGCTTAAAATAGGTAGAAGGGTAATCTTACCATTTAAGGACATAAAAGTTTTTTTTATGCCTATTGTAAATGCTTCACTGTATGGTGGAGGTATACATTATTTATTTGGCTATATAGTGAACAAACTAGAACACAAAATAATTGAAAAACACCTCTGTTGGGTTTTATTTCTTTTAGATTCATGGATAATTTGGCCAGATTTAATGCAGCGAGCTGCAATATATGTAAGCATGCATGTATCATAATAGCATGAACAGGCCACGCTCCTTGTCTGACCATAAAGATCAAATCAGATGAACCTGTGGTTGTTGTGCCGGCTTGTTAGGCATACCGGGTGCCCTCTGCTGGTTAGCAGAAAATGCATGATTCTTATATCCAGGTTAATGCTAATTACGTATAACAAAATCTATCCTATGTGCACTAAACTTTTGTGATTTGTGGCCAATCTCTTGTCAAACCTAGCCCACCTAGAGAATGTCTCATCTGTGACAGTCATATTTTTTAATCAGTCTAGCTTGTTTATAATGTATTTTTGAAGACTATTCTGACAATGCAGTATTCCAAATTTGGTGTTTGGAAAGTTAACTTAACTATTCATTTATTCCACACTTTCTAATATTAAAATCAAAAGAAAATACAGAAACAGTCATACACCAATCACTTGGCCACAAACCATCCATCCACCCATCCCCTAACGGGGTCGCAGGAGCAGTATCCAAGTGGTCACTGGGCGAGAAGCAGGGTACACCCTGGAGAGTCCAGGGACTGAACCCACACAGGCACAGGGAGAACATGCAAACTCAACACAGAAAGGTTGTGGTTCCCCCGGGACTCAGACCCAGAACCTTCTTGCTGTGAGGCGACGGTGCTAACCACCACACCACCGTGCCACCCTGGCCTCTAACCATTTACACAAAATGTTACCAAG
This sequence comes from Menidia beryllina, assembly GCA_013363375.1. Classification (NCBI taxonomy): domain Eukaryota; kingdom Metazoa; phylum Chordata; class Actinopteri; order Atheriniformes; family Atherinopsidae; genus Menidia; species Menidia beryllina. Next base: position 139,249 of record JABUIW010000211.1, read on the forward strand.
CTAAATTATGTCCTGAGAAGGGTAATCTTCTCACTACCCTTTGGACATCCTCTGCAAATCCCTTAATGTTAGGTGGCATGAACATTTACGTCCAGAAAACATATGGAACATAAAAAAATTGGACCCCAGTTTCCCTCACCCGAACATGGGTCACCGAGGGCCCCCCTCTGGAGCCAGGTCTGGAGTTGGGTCCTTTGCCCATGGGGCCTGGTCAGGTTTAGACTAAAAGGACAACATGGGTCTCTCTTCCAATAGACCCACCACCTGCAGGAGGGCCCATTGGGGATGGGTGCAGTGTGAACTAGGCAGCAGGTAAGGACTTGCTATAGGGAAGTGGAATGTCACCCCTCTGTCATAGCCTGGGTTCCCAAAACCAGTGTCCTTGAGAAGGGCTGGACCCTCTTCCACTCTGGAGTTGCCCCCGGTGAGAGGCTCCCAGCAGGTGTGGACTTACTTATTACCCGGCTGTGTGCCTTTATGTTGGGGAGATTGACATATATAAAAAACAGATACAATTGAAGGAGCAAAGCTAAAGAAATCAACATTTACTAGAAAAAGATCAATGGAATCAAATTCAACATTTAGAACATATTATTACCCAATAAAGTACTCAAGCTCAATCATTTAGAATGGTTTTAGACTCTGAAATATCATGGACATATTGTCCTTGGAGATAAACTGTATTAAATATCCTGCCAACAGCAGAAACTAGAAAGAGGTCTTCAAATGTGCATCAGAAGACCCTCCTCCAAACTTTCCCTATGGGTTTTCCCCCTCAGATATTCCATGCTCAAAAGCTCCTCCGTTATCTCAACTGTCATTAACCCCTTGGATAAAAAGTAGGAGCTGTGCAGTGTATTTGGTAGTGAATATATCTCCGTCAATCAGTTCCACATAGTGATTAACTGCCCTGCGGGATAAGGTGATTTTTTCAAACTTGCCTTTTCTTTCTTTCTGCTGTCTTTAACATATATTCTTTAACATAAAAAACTCGCCTTCAGGGAAAAAAGTTTGTTAGCCTTAGCTAATTTGAATACCAGCAAAAAAACTTGCGCAAAACTTGCCCAGAAGTATGCTAACTATTAGTTAACTATTAGTTAGCATACTTCGTGGCTAAGTGATGGCTGCAAACGTTTTTTGTCATATCAGACATACAGTTGTTGATCGGGCTTCGTGAAAAAATATTTTGTTGTCCAATCCTTTTTACACACTCGGCACTCAGTGTCTACTTTTCTTTTCTTTGGTCTGTCCATTTTTACCAAAGGGGGGTAAATGGCAAGTTACAATCCAACAAAGGTCAATCTGTCTAGACTAGTGCACCATCTCTTGGGGAATCAAGGGTATTGCAAAGGGAAAGGAAATAAATGAGGTTTTTACACATTTATGGGTTTTTACTATAATTTGTACGAATTCGGTGGGCCAGATTAAAAAGCCTCACGGGCTGTATATTCGTCATATTTTCAAACGTACAGCCATATGTCTTGGATCACCATCTGGTGGTTACTTAACTCAGATGTTGTGGGAAGTTGCTGATCGGGCCCTGCAGGCTCAAATATGCTGTGAGGGTCTGCTGGGCTAGATATTCCCCTGTCCGCTGTTGCATCTCCAATGGAACATCATCCATGTTCCCAGTGAAGTGATGGACATTGAGTCCAAGTGGGCTATGGGTTGTGCTTCTATTGCTGGCGGCTGACCAGAGTTGGGGCTACAGTGTTATTGGTGCCTGTCATGGTAATAACCTCAGAACTCGTTGGTGGACACCAGCAGTGAGGGATGCCATCAAGTTGAAGAGGATTCCTACAAGGCTGGAGGCAGCTGACAGGTATTGGCAGGCTAAGCCGAATGTGGCCTCAATGGTTGCTTAGGCAAAGACTCGGACATGGGAGGAGTTTGGAGAGGCCATGAAAAACGGCTTCCTGTCAGCTTTGAAGAGATTCTCCCTGGACCTGGAGAGGAGGGTCTGTCAGATAGTCAAATCGCTACTGGAGGAGGAGCAGTGCCGTGTTCGTCCTGATTGTGGAACATTGGACCAGCTCTACACCCTCTTCAGGGTTTTGGAGAGGGCAAGAGAGTTCCCCAAGCCCAGCCAGTCTATATGTATTTTGTGGACTTACAGAAGGCATTCAACCACGTTCTCTGGAGACTCCTATGGAGGGTGCTGCGGGAGCATAGAGTACTGAACTATCTTGTTTGAGCTGTCCAATCCCTGTACGACTGGTGCCAGAGTTTTGTCTGCATTGCCAGCAGTAAGTCTTCTTCTTGTTTCCAGTGAGGCTGCCCTTTGTCACCTATTCTGTTGAGAACTTTTATGGACAGAATTTCTGGGCACAGTCAAAGCATTGAGGGGATCTGGTTTGGTGGCTTCAGGATTGGATTTCTGCTTTTTGCACATGATTTAGTTGTGTTTGTCCCACTGGGCCAGGATATCCAGCTGATTCACAGCTGAGTATGAATCAATTAGAGTGAGAATAAGCTCCTCCAAATCTGAGACAATCAGCTGACAAAGGGTGGAGGGTCCTCTTCGGGTCGGGAATGAGGTCCTGTCCCAGGTGGAGGTGTAAAAGTATCTTGGGGTCTTGTTCACGAGTAAGAAAAGGATGGAGCAAGAAATGTGACTGACAGAAGCGGGAGAGGCAATTAAGAAGTCAGTAAGGATTTTTGCACTGTTGATACTCAGGAAGTTTATCAAAGATCATCTTAAAGATTTTGGGGCAATCCACTTTTTACTTGCAGCACTTAGCCAACAAGTTGTCATGGATGATTTGGAGAGACCAAGAGAAACTTTTAAGTTTCTCTTGGTCTTTTAAGTTTTTCTTGGTCTCTCCACTTCAACAAAGGTTTGACTACATTTATGACAAATGGAGAACACAAACCAAATCTGCAAAGCAGCCATTATCACAATCATCAGAGCCTGAAGATCTGCTTAATGATATTATTGGTGATATAACAGGTATTTCTGCAGATCCCCTCATAATCCAGTAAATAAAACCAATTGAGTCTGCTTGTGTTTGGAGGGAATTATAGTGAAAACTCGACTGTCCATAGATGCAAGTGGAAATACCGAAACAACACAGAAAGTTAAAAGTATTAGCACACTATTGAGAATGAGTCTATAGTGCATGGAGCAGCAAAGTCCGACAGATACACAATTATATGCCACAGAAGCAAGAAGACACACCTAATCTTCCAGTGCAACATTTACAAGACAAAGCCAAAAGGAGCTTGGACACTATGACTTTAGTGTCCAAGCTAAATGAGCTGTCTAAGAAGGGCTTTCGTAAACGTTTGACTAAAAATTTTGTTGTGAAAATATATTGTGGTGTGTAATAACTGAAGTTTGCCATTTATAGACATGCTAATAGTGCCAAAGTTAAAGGGTACGTTTTCTTATTGAAATTTCCACAGTGAAACTTCAAAGTGTATTTTATAAGGTAATAATTGAAGGCTTTTTACGATTTGATGTTGAAGCTCGAAGATTTCCAATTGTTTATATATTTTGTCTAATTTAAAGGTCCAATATTCAATGTTTTTTCCATACTTTGGCATATTTTGAATAGTGATATTGAACATAATTTGCTTTGTGTAAACCTCAAGGTCTTTAAATTTAAATTTTATTTACATGTCAGTAAGTTTTGAGGTTGATGTAGAGGTTCATTCACTATTTACGGTTGCTTTGGTCAGTTTAAAGCAGTGATTGGAAGATATCAAACCAAAGTCAGTCTGCAACTCCGGCAAGGAATGATGTTAGTAAGAGTGCAAATTTAAAAGATCAATCTGAAGAAGCCCAGCAAGAGCAGCAACTGAGACAAAACAAAGAATCTCTTACCGAGAAGGGTAAAGAAAAGCAAGTTGAAAAGATTAAAGCACTTCAACAAAGGTTTGACTACATTTATGACAAATGGAGAACACAAACCAAATCTGCAAAGCAACCATTATCACAATCATCAGAGGCTGTAGATCTGCTTAATGATATTATTGGTGATATAACAGGTCTTTCTGCAGATGTCCAGCACATTTATGATGAGCTTCGCTAGTCTAAACCCCAGTCTAAGAGACCCGTTGAGGTGTGGATCTGTGTGTTGAGATGTTACGGCCACTGCCATATCCTGTGGAGGGGGGATTGACTTCCTTGCTATTTTGTGAGGCCTCACTAGGTCCAAAGGATCCTGCAGTAACAAACTGATGCCATCCACCTGCGAGGAGGCCATTCCACCAATGAGGAGGGCCCACAAAGCAGGATTTAAGAGCCAGGAGTCAGGGACCCGAAGAGAAACTTGTTACTGCCCTGCTCCAAGGCCTGTGTGTAACTTTCGAGCATATTGTTTTTAAACTGCTGTGGCACTTCAATTTAATTGGGTCTGTTTTGAATAATATTAGCTAGTTTTTTTGTGGTTGTTTGTACTGCCTTGGATCATCTGGTTTAAGTGCAGTTGGTTTTGTATTCTGTTTTTAATCTCTTTTTGGTATTTGATTGCTGCTTTTGTGTTCATTGGTTGAATCTTTTCTTTAGTTAATAAATAACTTTTTGATATTTGTGTTACATCCCTTTTCCCTCAAGCTTGTTGTAACAAAAGATCTCAAAGTTTATTGTTCATAGAGCCTGAAGTCAACTGGATGGAAAGAATCCAGAATGAAAAGAGGAAGATTGGCCGGAAGCAGGTTTTCTCTTCAACTCAAGCACCTTTAAATCACATTCTGTAAATTCCTTTATAAGAGGAAACTGAGAGCATTCAAGCAGGTTCAAGCATTCAAGTTTATTTCAGTTAACAGAAGCCACATACCAACAGGTGAAACAGCAAAAGCCTTGCCCCATCTAGAGCACCATCAAGATGAGATTGCAACTCTTCAGAGTTGTGAGGTGGGTCTGGGCATTGGTTACAACTACTCATAAGCCCTACTCCCAAGGGAAGTTGTGTTTGGCCAAGAAAATCAGCTTTATGCGCAGTTTACTGACCTTGGATGGAGTGCTGTTGATTATGGAAATCCCAGTCAAGATTATGATAATGCCTTTTGGATCAGTCATCGCATAGTAGTGAGACAAGAGATGTGCAATACATCGCCTCAATTGTCTTGAGGGGAGACTGAAGAAAGAAGAAAACTACTACAAAGACTGTAAATTTTATGGATAATTTCTTGTGGTAATGCAGAGAAAGTTCCAGAGGAAGAAACTGAGATGAATCTAGCTTGGTACATTCCACATCATGGAGTCTATCATCCACAAAAGCCAGGAAAAATACGTGTAGTATTTGACTGTTTGGCCAAGTTTAAAGAAACATCCCTCAATGATCATCTTCTCACTGGTCCTGTTTCCACCAATACATTAGTGGGAGTCCTGTGTCACTTCCGAAAGGGTTCCATTGCAGTCAACTGGAGGGAATTATACTGTTGTATACACATATATGCATTTGTTTCTTTGTGTATTCTATACACTCAGAAAGTTCACATAAACAGACATCATCAAAGTTTATATCCAACCAAGTTCTGCTCCTGCAGTAGAGTGGGACATCATCTAGTTTCAAAGATAACATTGTCCTGAAACTTTTGTTGTAATTATGTAATATCTATTACATCTCTCTGTCTTTCTGGCTGGGCATGTACAGTATTGAGATTGTCCAAAAAATAGATATTCTGTAACTGTAAGTATTTCAATATTACCTTTAATATAATTAATTGCTGATTTTTATTATCTGTTTTGTGATTCCATGTCACAGTGATTCCAAATTGTAAAGTAATTTGAATTGACATTTGTGCAAATTATCCTCTACACGTGAACTTACTTTGCCCTATGCCGACATGAAGAAGGCTTTCAGAGAACCACAGGGTAGCTCTCATTTGCTCATCTGTTCTTTCAACTCTGCAGAAGCTCCCACAATCAACCCTCCTCTGCCCAACTGCATAACAACTTCCAGCTCTAATATTGACACCAAGACCATGCTGCCATCCCTCCACTACAACTGAATTTACAACTTTTATTTACCTTCAAAGGTTTATTTATTGATTTGTACACCTTTACTTTGCCAGTTGACAGCTCTGCCCCTCTCTTCACTCTTCACAAGGCCACTTCAAAAGCAGTTAATGCTGTTTGAGAGAACCTTTGAGAGACATCAGTGGGACAGTGTACTACTCATAAGCCTTTTTGTTTTGCCATTGATCTGGAGAATGAAACATTTCTCGGTTTTTCGTCGTTTTTCTACCAGCTGATGGACATTCTGCTTAACACACTGACAGCTTGGGTTCATGAAGAGAGACTCAAGAGAGAGCAACACAAACATGGAGGACGAAAAACGGCTGCTGTTATAAAAGAAAGCTTGTGATACTGTGTACACTGTGTGTTCTGTCATTTCCACTTGATGACCACACGGCCTCAACACGCATCTCACACTGTCTCTTTGATATATCAAAATCGATGAAAGCCCATCACCTCCAACTGAATCTCTCACAAACTTAACTGCTTGTTTTTCCCGCCAAACCAATCATACAATATTCACATCCAGACTGGATCCCTCCCTCTGACTTCATCAAAGATAGCTAAATACTTGGGTGTCATAATTGTTGACCAGCTGACCTTTAGAGATCATGTTACCTTCACACTACTAAATATAAGAAAGATCCGGCCATACCTAACCCAACATGCTACCCAGCTCCTGGTGCAGTCTATGGTCATCTCCCGCCTTGACTATTATAACGCACTTTGGTCCCCCTGTCTCCACGGTAAAACCGTTTCAAATGATCCAGAAGGAGGCGGCGCATCTGGTCTTTAATCAGCCCAAAAAGTCTCACGTCACCACTCTTTTCATTGAGCTTCACAGGTTCAAGTCCCTGATGGTAGCCTACAAAGTGCTTAAGGGTATGGCTCCCATCTACTTGAACCCTCTTGCAAAGGCTTATGTCACAACTCGGTCACTCCGGTCATCAATGGATTGTCGTCTAGCAGTGCCTACGCCACGCCTAAAACAATCCAGACTGTTTTCATGTGTTCTTCCAAGATGGTGGAATGACCTACCAAGCGCTACAAGAACAGCAGCGGCCCTGTCTATCTTCAGGAAACTCTTAAAGATCATCTCCTATCTTAACTCTTACCCATACCTCTATACCCCCTCTACTACTCTTTCTGCTTTTCCCTCTCTCTGTCACCACTGAGAGAACTGCTAAATGCATAAACATAAACACTCAATTGAGAGGGATATTATACAAGAGTGACTAACTTATTACAATACAGTTTGCAAGGAGGGACTGGCAATTTGAGCGGCTGGACATAGTCCCAGTTGGCTGAGATGCTTTTTGAGCAGAAACAGTTTGTCTACTTTGGTTCTTCTTTTTGTGGCAGTATGGAACATAATTATTATGTTTAATCAGAATCAGAAAAGCTTGTCATTGAACCAACATTCCAGAACAACAAAATCACATTTCAATACAACCGGTCCAAGATGAACATAAACATAGACATACAAGAATCTGGAGGACTGAGACTTAGCCATCCCTCTGTCTCTCAATCACAACGCAAGGAGATAAAAGGAGGTCATTACCCTCCCTCTTGTTTAGGGATTTCAACGTAAAGAGACACTACCAGACGAAACAAGCTAACACATATGACAAGCTAACAGGGAATGACCGTGCCGAAAAAGTGCAGCAGCTCCAAGCTATGAGTCAAAAGAAAATATCACCAAAGCAAGCTACGAAGTGGCCATGTCAATAGCTAAACATGGCAAACCTTTTACTGAAGGTGCATTTATCAAAGACTGTGTTATGAAAATGGTGGAGAACATTTGCCCTGAGAAGAAGCAAGAATTTGCGAATTTTTGCCTGGCACGTAACACTGTGGCACGGAGAGTTGAGGACATATCGGCGGATATTCAGAGCCAACTGGGGGAGAGGCTTTTGATTATTTCTCATTAGCCTGCGATGAAAGCACAGATGCATCTGACACTGCACAGCTACTGATTTTTTTAAGAGGAGTTGACATGAACATAACAGAAGAGCTGTTGGACCTCCAAAGCATGAAAGGCCAAACCAGAGGATCGGATTTATTCGTTTCTGTTTGTGAAGCTGTTGATGGTATGAAACTACCATGGAGTAAAGTTTCTGGGCTCATTACCGATGGTGCGCCTGCCGTGGCTGGTGAGCGAAGTGGATTGTCCACACTGATCTGCAATAAAGTCAACGAAGAAGGAGGTAACGCCATTAAATTTCACTGTATAATTCACCAGCAGGCTCTCTGCGCCAAACATCTAAAATTTGATCATGTTATGAAACCAGTGGTAAAGGAAATCAATTCTATTCGCTCTAAAGCACTATACCACCGACAGTTTCAGAAGTTCTTGCTTGACATCCAGGCTGAATACGGAGACGTAATATATATCACAACGGTGTGAGGTGGCTATCTTTAATGACGAGATGCAGTGGTGAGCCAGCTATTTGCTCACATCAAAGCCTTTGGAACCAAGCTGCAACTTTTCCAAAGACACTTGTCCCAAACAGAGCCCTGCACCACGCACTTCCCGGCTTTGAAAGAGGTCATTGACAGTTTCCCACAGGACAACATCGGTGCGCAAATGAAGACTTATGCAACAGCTAGCACATCTCATTCTGTGGAATTTAAAAAACGCTTTCGGGATTTTGCAGTTATTGAGAAGGACATGCTGCTTTTCTCTTCTCCCTTCTCCGTGGACCCTGATGATGCTCCTCCACAGCTGCAGCTGGAGCTTACTGAGCTGCAGTGTGACGATGAATGGCGCGGCAAACACCAGCAGCTTTCCCTTGTTGACTTTTACCGCAAGCTGGATGAAGACAGGTTTCCAGAAATGCGAACATTTGCTAAGAAAATGCTGAGCTTATTCGACCTCCACATATTTGTGTGAGAAGACATTCTCTGTCATGAACTTAAACAAGAACCGATTGAGGTCAAGACTAAGTGACCCCCACTCGCTTGACATTTTACACATTTCAACCACTTCCCTCAAACCAGACCTGGTCTTTTTACTGAAATCCAGATCTCAGTATCACCCTTCTCTTTAGTATCAGCAAGTTATCCGTTTCTTGATCAATCTGAAATTGAATATTTTGAATGGTAACATCTGTCACTATCAACAGTGAAAAGCAAAAAAAACATTTATGCACTTGGATTTATGGCACTTATTTTAATTAAACTCTTGAGTAAGATTTGGTTATTACTGTTGATGTTATGAACCTATAGGTGTGACACAAGCTATTATTTTCTGAAAGATACTGTAAATGACAAGAGCAAAATTCACTTGTTTTAAGATTTAATACTAACAGAGCATTACTCATAACTCCTGTTTTAAATGAGGCAAAGATATTTTTAAACTCTTGTAAATTTAAGGTATTGCATACAGTTTAATCAATGTTATCTGACTCTCCAGATACGAATGAAAGGCAGAATTTGTGTTTTTAGAGTTTTCACATCTGCCTGAGTGGCTTATATTTGGTTATTTTGTCATTTGAAAAATAAAGATATTTGTCACAATGAAAATTGTTTTATAACAGTGCGTATTTGCATGAAACTTTTGTAGTTAAAAAATGTCCGAACAAACTATTGGCCCCCGGGCATCTTCACTTTATCAAATCTGGCCCTCTGCAAAAAGTTCGGACACCCCTCTTTTAACTGATAGTTGTGGGAATTAGTGTGTGTGTATGGAGTTGACTGTTTTAGGGTATTTTGACTAACTTTGATTAGTGTGTGTGTGCCTAATTAAGGTTATTAATGCATCAATTCTAATTTGTTTGCTGTTTTTACTTTGGAATGGTGAAACTGGGATTTCTGTTAAATGTTTGAGTTTTCTTTTTCTTTTTGTTGATTGAGTGATTATGTTGAGTTGACAGCTCAGCCGGAGGTTTTATATTTTTGAGTTATCTAGTTCTTTATTTAATTTTGCCTCATTTATTGAGTTGGTATTTTTCTTTCAGAGCTGTAGGCCGGCGGAGGTTCTGGTGGTCCACGAGGTGCTGAAACCCTTTGTTTTTTCATTGGGCGGTCCCCATTCTCATCTTAAAGTAGTCTAGCAGGCTTTTCGTGTGTATGTGTGTGTGGGTGTCCTCTGTCTTTTATTCTACTCCATTCTTTGTCCAAAACTCCAGTCGGCAAAGATTCAGTTCCCTTCGTCTCTGTTTGTTTCTGTTAGGATTCATCAAGTAATCGGTTAAACTATTGTTAGAAAAATAAAACATTCGAACTCGAACTGCATCTCCTGAACCAGTGTGTCCTTCTTACTAATTAATGAATTCATTAAGGGTTATTAACTTCCTTCGGTCACTACATTTCTTAAAATCAAGCTAGTCTGATCACATTTTCAAGCATCACTCCTGTTCCTCTTGCCCCTGTGCCAGCCTTAGGCAGAACAAAAGAAGAAAAAACTGTAAGCACAGGACTGTATTTCCTGACCACCGGCCCAATAATCATGTTGATCTGCGGCCAATTGGTTATTATCTGTGCTGTTTAGAGCAGAGAGAACGTTGAAAAAGGGGAAGCAAATACTGCTAAAATTGCATTGACAGGTTTGTCACATGTGGTCCATCACAATTAGGCTCTGTTATGAGATGATGAACTCATACCTTTTTTTAGTGTTTTGATAGTGTGTTAAGTTTATTATTGGTTATATGGAATGTATTCAATATGAAATTGTGTACAAAAAAAATCATGAAAGCCAAACTATTTTCATTATAATATCTTTATTATTTTGGAGTTGCCGCAAGATAATGTGGCACATCGGATGCTATAGGGTAAATACTATTTGCAAATTTTCATAGAGAAAATAGCAATTTTCATAGAGAAAATAGCAACTCCCTCGTTTTGCTGGGGGACTTCAACGCTCATGTGGGCAACGACAGTGAGACCTGGAGGGGCGTGGTTGGGAGGAATGGCCCCCCCAGCTTGAACCCGAGTGGTGTTCTGTTCTTGGACTTCTGTGCTCGGCACGGATTGTCCATAACGAACACCATGTTCAAACATAAGAGTGTCCATATGTGCACCTGGCACCAGGACACTCTAGGCCGCAG